>PVIW01003680.1:0-158825 GCA_004026585.1 Noctilio leporinus
AAACTTTGGTACATTTACACAATGGAATTCTATATAGCAGAAAGAAAGAAGGAACTGGTACCCTTTGCAACAACATGGATGGAACTGGAGAGTATTATGCTTAGTGAAATAAGCCAGTCAGTGAAGGACAAATATCATATGATCTCACCCATTACGGGACAATAATGAGCAAAACTAACAACAAGCAAAACAGAACCAAATATATGAACACAGTGAATACAAGGAATAGGCCTTCAGTGGTCAGGGGGAAAGGGGTTGGGGGGAGGGGGGAGGCAGAGGCAAGGAAGGGTAGCAGCTTAGACAAGAACCTAGTATAAAGGAACCATGGACATGGACAACAGGTGGGATTGACTTTGGGGGGAATGGGTGAGTGGGGAGGGGGACAGAGGGGAGCAAAAAGGGGATGGATGTAAAACACCAACAATAAAATTAAAAAAAAAAAAAAAAAAGCCTTGTTGTTACAATAGCATTTCAAGTTAATCCCAAAGTAATATTAAATGTTTTTAATTTGAAGAATATAGAGTTTATGGGCTCAAACGAACATTTGATATAAATGTGCCAAGCCTGAACTATAATACCTTAAAGATTAAACATTATTATGAGAAAAAATAATAATAATAAATCAAATCTAAATTAAAATTAAATTTTAAAAAAAGAAATGATTTAAAATAATGACTACAGTAGATTTAGTAATCATGTCCGCAATTCAAGGGCAAAAGAAGGTAGAAAAAGAGTGGTACAGTTTCAGCCCCTTCTTACCAAAGTAAAAAAGTTTTACAAAAAACAAAACCTCCTAGGAGAATCAAGAGAATTTTGTCCATTGGCCATAATCAGCTCACATGTCCACCCTTACCTTTAGAGAAGGCTGGAGGCTGGATAAGGGAAGGGGAGAAAACATATTGTTGTGAATGGGCTAGATAAGCTCTGTCCAATAGACGTATTATTCAAGCCACATATGTAACTTCCTAGCAGGCATATCTTTTAAGTACAAAGAAACAAGTGAATTAATTTTATTTTTAAATTTTATTGTTGTTGTATTACATCCATCCCCTTTTTGCTCCCCTCTGTCCCCCTCCCCATAATTTTAATAATATATATTTAACCCAGTATCTTCAAAATATCATTTCCACATGTGATCAATATAAACATTATCAATGAGAAACAGGTCTCATTCTTTTCTTTTTTAGATTTAGTTTTTGAAATCCAGGGTATGTTATATACTTCCAGCACATCAACTTGAACTAGCCTCAGTAGTAGCCTGGTATTCAGTAGGTACTTGTGACTAGTGATTTTCTTATTGGGTAATGCAACTATGTATAGAGCCACCAGCATCAATTACCTGCACCGAGATCACCTGGCCTCCCCAATCAAGTCAAGTTTTATTAATAAGGTAGAAAAGATGGGGGTGGATATTATTAACAGAGGCAGCTAATAATGACTGCCACATCAATGCAATTACTGACATTATTACTAATCATCTGGAATTACCAAATAAAAGTGAAAATAGGTGGTTTTGGTTTAATAATGCAGGGAAGGCCACAAACTATTTTAAAAGTTTGCTGCACAATTAAACCAAAAAGGGTCCAATGTTCTTCAGAAAACTCAACACAAGAGATGGACTCATGTTCCCAGGCCATATTTATTCAACAGATGTTTACAGACAGCATTCAAGTTTTTTCAGCTCCTTCAATGGCCTTTCTTTGTGATCTCTGGATCTTTGTACATTATTTCCTCCAAATGGAATGTTTTCCCTTTTAGTTCCACTTTCCCTGAATATGGCTAACTCTAACTTACCTTTCAGTTCTCAGATGAAATGTTACTGCTTCAGGAAAAGCTTTCTCTAACTTCATATCATTACAATGTAAATTTTCATGTCTACTTGTCATCCAGCTATCATTATGCTCATTATACTTTACTATAATTACTTATTTTGTTATGTATCTCTCTCACTATATTATATGTCCCACTAGGTCTAAGATCATGTCTGTTTTGTATAGGAAGATCTACCAGAATGCCTGATCCATGTTTCATATATACTTGTTGAATGAACGACTCCAAAGCCATGCAAGCTGTGAAAACAAAAAATTGAAGACAGATTTAACATAAATGAATAATACTACAAATGTGGCCAAGGCTACTACAGATGCTAGGGATTCCAGAGGAAATGAGTTTAACCTAAGTTTTGAAAAATGTGTTTATAGGTAGGTAACCAAAGTGGGTGAGAGCGTTTCAAGCAGAAAGGGACAATAATCTAGCACATGACTAATAAAATCTGGAATCAAGCTAATTAATGTGGGAGAGGGTGACTTTCAAAGATGTACTTTGAAAATAGAATCAGCAAGATTTGTTGAGAGATTTGTTGAGAATGTTGAGGAAGCATGTGTCCAAAAGGACCTTCACATTTTTATCTTAGCCAACTAGACTGGCGATAATATCATTTATGAAGTAGGGGTTAGAGAAGAAAATTAGCCAAGTTTAGGAGAAACAGAATTTTAGGGTTTGCAGAAACGTTTTGGCATAGGAAGAAGAAATCAGGCAGAAGTTTGAAGTGGAATGTATAACTGAAGGAATCAATAGCATAGAAGATATTTGAAAACATAGGCACAAATGGCATTGGACTCAATTAACATCTCAAAAACATGGCATGACTATTACATAACACCATTGCTTCTTCAAAAAACAAAACAACATCACTTAAACATCCCAATTAATGATGCTTCTTTTAAATAAGTTGCCTTGAGAGGCCCTGCACCTATGCAGGCTCTGCTGCTACTATTGCTAAAAATATTTTCCACACTTCTTTTTTGGTCCAGCCTTTAAAAAGTGAACAAGATATTCTTTTGGCTATCCCCAATAATGGCAAATCTTCATTATTTCAGGATAAATTTGAAGGGAGGAACAAAATATATTCAGGGCCAAGTTTGATGAACAAGGGAATGAATCATGATTTTGGCTCAAAAAAGAGGAGCAAAAAGCAAGAAAGATTTTCTTACATGATGTATAACTGAATCTTAAAGCAATTTTAATTCAGCAAATATTGCAGTGTTTACATGCCAGGCACTATGCTCTTATGTGCACAATAGCAAAAGGGAAGTTCCTTATGTGAGCAATCGTGTTTGAATAAATATCATTTGAATAATTATTCAGTTTTTCCAGTTGACTCATTTGAAAGACACATTTCTTAAAGAAGTACTATAGCTTCCTGGCTTTCACATATTTGGGCCAAATGCCTCTTTAGTGTGCTTCCATATCCATATCTCTTTGATAGCATATTCATATGATGCTGTTATTATTTCTATATATCTACTTGCCCCACAAGACATGATTATCTTCTTCAGCACTTAGTACAGTGCCTTACACAGAGTTATGGCTGATTATTGCTTGTTCATTGATTGAATAGGTAGATGTATTTATGAGTGAGTGAATGAGTGAATGCATAATTTTAAAACTTCAAATTTCTGTTCAACTGAGCTGTCCTCAGAGGTCTTTCCTAATCAGATTACCTCCTCTCAGTCTCTCTTTTTACTTTGCTTTGTTTTTCTCCATAGTATTTATATACATCTAAAATTATTTATTTTTTCTTGTCTATCACCTCAATAGAGTGCAACCTTCCTAAGAAGTGTGGCCTTGTATAGGTTGTTCATGAGTGCATCCCCCAGCACTTAAGACAGTTTCTGACAAAATGGTTTCTCTTATTTATTTTTCCTTTTAAATAAATAAATGCATGTATCAGTTATATGTTGCTATGTAATAAATTACCCCAAAGCTTAGTGGCTTAAAACAACAAGCATTTTATTACGAGTACATCTCATCATACTGTGGATCAGGGATTAGGGTAGGGTTCAGCTGGAAGATTCTTCTGGCAACTGGAGGATCTTCCATGATATTCAGTTAGTGAATAGGCTGGTCTAAAGGTTTACTTATATTTTTGACTCCTTGGCAGAGATGACTGGAAGCCTGGGCTTCGCTGGAGCTAATGGCCAGAGTGCCTACACATGATGTCTCTAGCGTGACAATCTCAAGGCAGTCAGGCTTCCTGCCTGGTAGTTGGTTGAGAGCTCCCAGAGTGACCATTCAAAGAGGTAAGGGTAGAAGATGCAAGACTTCCTATTACTTAGCTACAAAAGTCCCACTCTGTCCTATTCTATTCATTAAGCAAGTCACAAAGTCTAGCCTATGTTATGGGGAAGGAGAATTCAACACCATCTCTCCAAAGGAAAATTAGCAAGGAATTTATGGCCATGTTTTAATCATTTACATTGCATGAAGGGAAAACACTTAATATGTAAAACTGGGTAGAGATATATAACAAATCACAGCGGATAAGGTGTCAAAAGGTTGCCAAAAGGTTGCTGGTTCGATTCCCAGCCAGGACACATAACCAGGTTGCAAGCCAGGCTTCCAGCCAGGTCCATAGCTGGAGGCAGGTGACAGGCAACCATACATTGATGTTTCTCTCCCTCTCTGCCTCTCTCCCTTACCCCCTCTCTGAAAAATACTAAAATCTTAAAAAAAAAAACCCAAAACACTGATTGCTGAATGAGCCAGACATAAGTAGCCAGAAAGAGAAGATATTACAACTGTATTTTTTTCTCTACCCACATATGACCAATTTTTATAGAGATCAGATTTTTGAAAAACAATGTCTATTAAACGTACTGTACATATATCAACTAATCTGTTGGGTATTATTCATGTGTTCTTTCATTTAGTTCTCACAAACCATATTATTGACTAGATATTATTGTAATCACCCCCTTTTTCACAAGTAAAGAAGCTGGGGCACAGAGACATAAAGTAATTGCTCAAGATTACACAGTTAGGGGGTGATAGGAACCCAGGTAGTTCAACTTCAGTATCCATTCTTAGTCATCAAACTTTCAAAGGCAGGCATCATCATACATTGCAAGGTTGCTATTTCTCCTTAAGAATGAACCGATGGGACCTTTTTAAGTAAGTGAAAAGAGCATTAGCTTTAGTATCAGCCGTATGTCATAACCCTGACTCTTCCTAGTAATAACTGCAATCACGGGCAAATTATTTAACCTTAATTATTCATTTATTAAATAGGGATGATAACATCTAATTTTTAGGATACAGTGAAGATAAAAGTAAATATTTAAAGTTCCTAGAATAGAGCCATCACTAAGAAAGACTTAGCAAGTGTTAGTTTCTCAAATAGATAATAAAATATTAGTTGGCCACATAAGGAAATGAAATCTTACCATTTGTGAAAACATGAATTGACCTACAGGGTCTTATACCAAGTGAAATAAGTCAGACAGGGAAAGACAAATACGATAGGATTTCACTTAAAGGTGGAACCTAAAAAAACAAAATTAATGAACAAACAAAACAGAAATAGACTCACAGATGCAGAAAACAAATTGATTGTTATCAAAGGGGAGAGGGTTTAGGGGGCTGGGTGAAAAAACTGAAGGGGTTGAGAAATATAGATTGGAAGTTACAAACTAGTCATGGGATATAATGTACAGCATAGGAAATACAGTCAATGATACTATAATAACTATGTATGGTACCAGCTAGGTACTTAAATTATCAGGGGGATTACTTTGTAAATTATATAATTGTCTAACCACTGTGCTATGCATCTGAAATTAATATAAAATCATATTGAATATCAACTATAGTAGAAAAATTAAAAAGATATTGAATATAGATATCTTGCCTAGTAACTAGTAAAAATTTTATTCTATTCACCATTCAAAAGAAAGAGAAAAAAATATTTCTTTCTGACAAGAACCTAGTATAAAGGAGCCATGGACATGGACAACAGGTGGGATTGACTTTGAGGGGAATGGGTGGGTGGGTGGGGGGACAGAGGGGAGCAAAAAGGGGATGGATGTAATACAACAACAATAAAATTAAAAAATATATATTTCTTTCTTTCTTAGATACACATGAAATGCTCTACTTATAGGGAGAATACTGAAAAGAAGAAAAAAAAATGATGCTCCAGAAATTTATATTTATCTGTGTCTTTCAGCCAGCTCAGTTTCTGCTCTATCTGTCATGGACAATAGAATCAATTCTTCTAACAAAAGCATGGTTACCCCTGACAAAGTAGTAAGAATCTGTCAACAGATTCTTTTTTTTTTTTTTTTTTTGGTAATAAGAATAGTTTTAGAAAAGGCTTACTTTTTAGTTAGAATTAGAATGATCTATAACATAATATTGGAAAGAAAAAGGCTCCAAATTTAGTATCTAGTTTCATGTTCTATTAAGTATTATGGGGAGAGAAATGATATTAGGATATCAGCATTTTAGCTCTCATAATGTTCCTACTATTATTAGCATGAATATTTTATTAGCAATAGTGTATAGACATGGTTTTGTATGAAAATTTCCTTTTCTACAGCTAAAAGCATACGATTGACACTAAACCACTTATAACTGTTATGCATAATAATTTACACTACTATTTTAAGTCCTAAATTAGCAACTTGCCTGAAAACAAAGAATATCAATTACATTTACCATCCTTAAATTCTGTACTCTCTGAAAAGAATTAGAAATAAACTTGTGAACAAGCAAGCTGCCCAAGTATGCAGAACATAAGTACACCATTAGAATAGGGAAGAATTAGGACAGCTTGCGATGACCTAAGGGAAAAGTTTGTCGCTATTAGAAGGAGGAGGAGGAGGAGGAGGAAAAAGTATTTAGAGGTCAACTGCAGATTAGTGCAGCATAGAGCAAATACAAAAGACGGAAATAGCCTTGATTTCTAATACTGTCATAAATTGGCCCCTGGCATATATGTTGTATTTTATAGTGGCCTATGCAACAAAATTTTAGTTTTGAATCTTAAAATAGGAGGGCTATTCAGCAGCAACAGGATATAATAATTACAGGAGAGAAACAGGTGGGAAACAAAAGTCTGATTATCACAATCCTCATGAAAATTATGAAGCTAGTTTTTACAAATGAGGAAACAAGAAGCACTGGTGGGATCTTGAAGCGAATAGATTTCTGAGAGAATCCAGGAAAAAAAAAAAAAACATGGAAGACTGAGGAGACTGCTTAGACTTTGAGAAAGCAGCAATCACTGAGGGTGGCACAGCAATAGAACAAGAGATAAGCAATTGTTAAACAAATGCCTTTTATAGCCCATGACTCACAAAGGAGGCATAAATCTCTGTTAATTATACCATAAGCACATTTTGATAAGCCTCTCAGTGGACACCAATTAAAGGGATGATGGTTTGCCCTTTCCCCTTTACTCTAAGTTGGTATCACCAAGTTTGGCAGCCAAACAAGAAAACAAACATCAAAAGAAAGTAAACTTTTTATCATGGATGATATTCAACCTCTATAAAACTCTTATGCCTCTTTAGAGTCATGGAAAATTTTAAGAAGTTTGCACTTAAGGTTGTTGTGATTAGAACACCCACTAAATGAGATACAGTGGGAAAGTGACTGGGGAAAAGTCTGGAAGTCACATGTGTAGCAATGCTCTGAGTCACCATTTCCAGCTAGAATGTGAACTAGCCCTTACTGGTGTGGCTCAGTGGGTTGCGTGACGTCCAGTAAATAGAATGGTTGGTTGCTCGGTTTGATTCCCAGTGAAGGCACATGTCTGTATTGTGAGACAGGCCCCTTAGTTGTGATGGTGTAAGAGGCAACCAATCAAGGTTTCTCCCCCTCAATTTTTCCTTCCCTTTCCCGCTTTCTAAAAATAAATAAATAAAATCTTTGGTAACAACAACAACAAAAAGAATGTAAACTAGCCTATTGCTGTACCTCCTGGGGTTTTTTGTTTGTTTCATTTTGTTTGTTTTGTTTTATTTTTTGTTTTTGGAGTGTTTTAAAGGGTGAGAAGAGAGATATACGAGTATGTTTGTATGGAAAATAACGACTGGCAACTCAGTGTAACATTATAATGAGTCAGACATAAGTAGCCAGAAAGAGAAGAAATTACAACTCAGTCTTTTTTTCTCTACCCACAAATGACCAATTTTTATAGAGATTAAACTTTTGAAAAACACTATCTATTAAACTTATTATACATATATCCACTATTCTGTTGGGTTCTGTGAAACCCTATGTCTTTTGGCTTTAATTCCAAATTTTCTTTCTATTATAATGAGCAGTTTCGGAAGGAAAGTGTATACATATAAACGTA
Organism: Noctilio leporinus; assembly: GCA_004026585.1. Lineage (NCBI taxonomy): Eukaryota > Metazoa > Chordata > Mammalia > Chiroptera > Noctilionidae > Noctilio > Noctilio leporinus. The sequence goes on from PVIW01003680.1 coordinate 8,144, forward strand.
GGCAGCTCCATGAATGTTCTTATGATATGGTTCCCACCCAAAGGAGTGCATGTTCTCTAACCAAAAACATGTCTTTCACTTATTGAGGTGCCTAAAATTCACACCATTACTTATCACTTTAAGATGACAGATGGAAAGGAAGACCCTAGGTCTATTGAAAAAGGAGGCCAGAGTGAAGCACCAGGAAGAATGAGCCTGAGCAACATGAAAGTGCTTTATTTGTATTCAAAAAAATGCCACAGACAGGGTGGGATGGGGGTGGAGGAGTGGGGACTGGGGTGTTACAGAAAGACAGCAAAAATAGCTCTTCCTAATATTATCCAATAATTTGGTCCAAAGGGAATAGAGTTTGATATTTTCTATCCTTTTGTCTCTGAATTGACCATTTGGCCTCAATTATTTTTGCTGCTTACTGAGTTGTTTTGTGTAATTATTACAAAGGTTTTATTTGTTTTTGGAAGTAATTTTGCCATTTGGCTCCCTTCAGATTAATTCCTTTCTAATCAGCCTTAATGGCTATTGATTGTGACAACTTTCAACTTCAGGTAGAGTGACTATAATAATAAGAACCTTAACATACAGATTTATATCAAATCCAAGATATATTTTAACCTAAGTCTTTGTCATTTGGTTCATATAGATAGGTGCATATACCATAGGAGTTTTGTATGTATAGAATTTTCAAACATAGGTTACATATCTATAGAGAGACAGAGAAACAAAAAGACAAAGACATGTATATGCACATTTTAAACTTGAACTGGACATCTTAAAATATTTGATCTGTCTAGGCAGTTACTCTTATCTAGATGAGGAATTTAATCTACAAAATTACTGGAAAAGCCCTATGGGCCTATGTAAGTTACTGAAGAAATATGGAAAAACTTAGACATTTTTTGCTAAGAGAAATTGTTCATCTAAGATGATTTTCTGATAGTTTCACTTTCTAGTAATAGAAAACATGTTTTTCATTGATTTGTTTGAAAGAGAGTAATATCAATTGATTGTCCCACTTAGATGATGCATTTATTGGTTGTTTCCTGTACATGTCCTGACCAGAATAAACCCTACAACCTTGGCATTTTGGGACAAGGCTCTAACAAACTGAGCTACCTGGCCAGGATAATATAACTCTTTCTGAACAGATTTTCTCTCTCACCCCCATTTTCCTTTCTAACCTTCTACTTCCAAAAATTCTTTACCATCTAAAATGTATTCATTTCCTAAGAGTGAAAACTAGAAATTTACCAAATAACTCATCTTTTCTGTCAACTGTTACTCCTAAAGTTATTCTTTCTAGAAAAAAATTAACCTGCTGATATTTCATTTTATCAAGTCATGGAATCTTTGCCTCAAAGCCTTTTTCCAAGCTAAATCCTAAAAGTGACAAGACATTGAGGTCAACCAGCTCCAGCAATGGAGTAGGTACTATGGTGTCTTATCAAGGGAAAATCTGGCTAAGATGAGCTAGAGAGGAATTTTGTAAAATCTGTGTCTTCACTCAAAACCTACCAAGAAAATAAAAATTTTCTTTCCATTTAACTGGCTTTGAAAGGCCAATCCTTGAGAAAGTGTTTCAATCCTACTTAGAATTATTTAGAAAGGCATTTGGAGGATCTAGTAAACTACTTGACCAAAGTATGGCACTCCTTTATTAGAGAAGAACTTGTTCTTCCATCCATAAAGCAATCTTCTGGTGAAATCTGTATGAAATGATAAGAACAAATATGTTTTTTAAAAAAATGACCAAGCTGCTTTTATTTTTATTTTTTTCTGTACAAGTCACTTTCATTTCGCCACTTTCCCCCTATCTTTCAGAACTGTTAATTTCTTCTAATTAGAAATCTGCTTCTGTCCCTTTTACTTATGTCTCTTACTATACCTCAACTTGCTGTGGAAGGCTGGTTCTGTGAAACCCTATGTCTTTTCGCTTTAATCCCAAATCCTTTTTCTATAGCTCTCCTTTGGATCTCAGCATATATTTCTGAGAAACTCTTCATATAACTGCTTTTTTTAAAAAAGCAGCTGTTGCCCTAGTCAAGTAGCTCAGTTGGTGAGAGTGTTGTCCCATATGCCAAGGTTACAGGTTTGATTCCGTGTCAGAGCACCTACAAGAATCAACCAATGAATGCATTAATAAGTTGAACTACAAATCTCTTTCTCTCTCTCTCTCTCTCTCTCTCTTTCCCTTTTGTCTTAGGTCAATACATTTTTTAAATTTTAAATAAAAACATTTTTAAAAAGTCAGCTGTCAAACCTGTTAACAAGATTACCATCAGATTTCCTTTGGCTCCTCAGTTTAAAAGTAGTTAATTATACTATTTTTTATATTTATCTGTATTTTTAACATTTTGATAATTCAAAATGAAAGTTTAAAATAACTTTTAAAAGATATGTAGAAAATTTCTCTCCCATTGCCCCCTGATTTACTTAAACTTTTATGCATATGTTGAATTTATAAGTAGCATATATTTTATATAAGGCTTGTTTGTCAATATAAAGTATTTATGTAGGCTCCTGTGGTTTTTTCAGAATGATATTTTACCTGTTACATCATAAATACCAAACTATTCAACTATCCAAAAGCTGTTATCTTATTTTGTTGTAACACTGAAAGGAATTCAAGTGCCGCTCTCTCCATTCTAGAATGAGCGAAGAGGGGCCTGAACAATTTATTGGCTTGCTCTATGCCTTCTTGAATCACTAAAGTAAGGTATCTGAAATGAGGTTACATATTTTATGGCCTCCAAAATATTTCCAGTCATTAAATGTCTCCCTTCCTTACTTCTACCCCTCTTGCCTATGCATACAAACTTAAGTAATTACAGCTTTCAGAATTACTGAAAGAGTAGAATGTTTTTTATATTTGGATTTTTGAGATATACGTTTTAAAGCCAAGCCACTCTGATTAAGAGGAAAAGTATTATACTTCACAGTAGTTTAAAATGTTTTTGCCTTACACATTCCAATTATTACTGATTTATTTCTAAGTTAATTAAGTACAGAATTGCTACATATTTCAGATACATGTCTAGCTATTAGATTCTAGTGCATTAGTGTCATTACTATGTCTTTTAAAGATTTTACTTATTATTTTTAGACAGAGGGGTAGGGAGAGAGGCAGAGGGAGAGAGACGTCAACGTATGGTTGCCTTTGACCTGTCTCTAGCTATGGACCTGGCTGGAGACCTGGCTTGCAACCTGGTTATGAGTCCTGACTGAAAATCGAACCAGCAACCTTTGGGTTCGCAAGCCAGCTCCTTATCCACTGCGCCACCAGCCATGACTATGTCTTTTAGGGTCTTAGAAATAATCATATAGAATATAAATTTAGTTTGGAAATGCTCTCAAGGTATCTAGAGCACTATTTTTGGATTTACTGTTACAGTGGAATAGCCTCATTACTTTGCTTAGAAATTTATTGCTTAGTTTTTGCATCTATATGAAAGATCTCATAAGCTCTAAGATAGTTATCCAGTATGTTAATTTTTTAATACTGCTTAAAAAGAAGAGTCTGCCTTCTTTCGATAAACCCCAGATTTTAATAATATGTCCTCCAAATTAATTCTGTAAATGTAGCACTAAAGTTCAGCATAGCGATCTGGGGTGTTTAATTAACTTGCAGCTGCACTGCTAGGATAACATTTCTTGTTGCAGAGGCAGCCTGGTATTCATTATTTGGGCTCTAGTTCATAGTTCAGAGGTCATTTTAAGTTTTCTTAAAGAACTGATTGTCTTCATTCTCAGGGGAAGACTATGTGCTCTGTTGCTTAATCATTACTCCAAAACCTTTACCAGTGTTCTTAACACGATTGTACAGTCATTGGTTTGGCCTTAACATAACAAACAGTGGAAATCTTCTAGACATAGAAGGATCCTGAGTGATCGAAAAATAATTTGACTCTTTAGTTTAACTAGCATACAAGTCATAAAGATGGAACCTAAATCTCAACTGCTTTACCATTTCAAAATTCTTTAAACTTATAAAACCTTTATAATGATTAATATGGATCATAAAATTTTAAAATTGCTTTTGAAGCAATATAAATTTTAAACATATTTTCTACACTTTCCAGTACATTGTATTATTTTATATAATCTAGAGACTATGAAGACAATATAAAGTGTGGCAGATTAAGCCAGGCAATAAAGGATACAAACACATAGTCATTGAGTGGATATTATAAACAAAAAAATACAGTGTCTAATTTCATCCTCATAGCAACTGTAGAAATTTGCCTCCATTTTACAAGGGGGCAGAGGGTCTAAAGAATCAGAGCGGTTAGGGAATTTGCCCAAGATCACACAGCTGGTAAAATTCAGAACTGAGATTTGAATCTAGTTCTGCCTTATTTCAAAGATTTGGCTCTTTCTAAATGTCACACTATCTCCTCCTCAAAAAGTGAAGTTTAAGATTCATCTTTCCCATAACAATGTTTCCAATGAATTTTAATTCTCTCGGCACAGATTTATACAATGTGTACCATACCATACACATGCATATATGTGTGTGTATACATATACACATATATATAATAGCAATATATATATTGCTATTTCATGACTTTACAGAGCTGTTAGATGTATATATTTCCTAAGTCCAGATGCTATATTCTCTACTACCTTTTATACCCCTACAGCAAGAACTACTCTGGACAAATTATAAAACTTTGATAATGTTCATGTCAGGGTATAGTGGTAGCAATCTTTCACTTTTTGTACTATACCTGTATAAATTGTTTGAATTAGAAAAAAAAATATCTACATACATGTAGATAATTATCTATACCTAGTATTAGAAAAATATAATTATAAATGTCCAAAGTATATAAGATATTAGGGGGAAAGTATAAAGAATGCATTCACAATTATATGATACTATATCCAGCTTTACTGTTTGAATTCCTGCAGATGAAAAAATAAAATGGGGTAGGTAGGCAGCTTAATTATTGTTCTGTTTATAATAGTAATAGATGAGGCTTCAAGAATCTGAGAAAAGATGGATAAGACACAGAAATAGGAAGAATATGAGGCTGCTAAGTACCTAGCACTTCATTTTCAAAGACATGAAGAGGAATTACAAAGGACAGTGACAATGTATACTACAGAAATAAATGGCAAAATGTATGCAAGACACACATTAATGTGATGATACAACAGACATGCCATATTTAAGAAAATGGGAGAAGTAAGAACATCATAATCTTTAATTAGAGTAGAACTACCTTCCGAAGTATTACCACAAATACAAGATTATATTTGCATGCTATTATAGCAATAGACTATTATATCAATGGTAGCTCAAACAGAATTTAACATGGCCAAGTCAAAATGATCATATTATCATTTTTTAGGGCAAATATTTTAGCATATAAATATTCTTATAGTTCTATAAACAGGCATTATTACCAGGAAAACCAATTTTGCTGTGAAAAACTCTTTGTTTCATGGTAGAGTGAATTCACATAGTTTACACTGAAACAAGGCATTTGAGAAATGTAAAAAAAAATAGGTGAATAAAATAAATAAAATGATAATGGGTAAACATTGCTCTCAAAGCTAGGGCTGTATGTGATACCAAAGCATTAAAAGGGGTCTGGAAATTAGAACTAGGAAAGCCAAAAGGCAGACAACTTGAGAATCTTGACAAGGCATGGGAATCAGCCACCAGGATATTTTTTCAGAAACAGGCACAATGGAAATTTAAGATGAGCCAGTGAGGCAAAAAACCAAACAACAAGCAAGCAGCCATGAGTATAAATGGATACGAGAAGTAAGTCTAATCTTTGGGTCAGAAACTGGGCAAGCAAGCAGAAGATTAAGAAAATGTTAATTACTAGCGTTCACAGCAAAGATTGAGAACCTGGATGACACAGGTTCTAAAAGAGAAATGCAACTTGAACTTGGTTTGCGTTCTGGAACCAGAAAACTCACAATTGCCAAGAACATGGAAGAAAACAATTTGAATCGGTGACTAGCTATCTCCAAAAGTTTCTCCACCATTACCGTGAAGAACTTTCATAAAGAAATCAGTATTTCTAGGTCTAGAGTAGAAACAGGAAGATGCATCTGACCAAATACAGTTTATTGCCAGGTTTTCGTGGTGATAATAATTTAGTGGTTTTAGCTACAAAATTTCAAAGGCGGTGCTCCCCCACTGTCTCTATGACAAAATAGTTCCTTACCTGTCATCTGAGCTCTATCTCTAGAAACCTGCTAGCTATAGTCCATATAACTATGATTTGCAATTGCTTTCAATCTCTTCCAGTTCACTCACTCATTTATTCTTATCCTGATGATGATGATGATTGTTTCAACTCAATTCAGAGAGGTATTTTTCGTGAACAAGTAATTTCAACAATGATGCATTGATTCCCTCATACCTGTTCTTTAATATCTGAAGGAGATTCTTTACCTTTTTGGGACCTTTCAATTATGAAAACTTATTACAAACTTGAATCTCCATGAAAGTCAAATGTTTCCCTCCCCTTCAGTCTCTGGGCACTTTCATTCCCCTCCTCTCTCCTTTCCAGAAGCTATGGTTCTTTTAGTGCTGAGAGTAGGGAGGAAGGAAGAGGAGAAACTGGTAGTCTCTTTTCTTGGCTAGACTCTACCACAAGCCCATTTGGAAGCCTTCTGCTTGGCAGACGTTCAAATACCGACTCTCTTGCCCGTACATGTGGGAGATTTTGGAGGAATTGAGCAAGGCTACTGGTGAGGAACTGGTACCACCACATCACCAGCAACAAGGCAGGATTCTGGCTGTACTGGTGATTCCATTTCCAGCTCCCGGCCTCACTCACTCAGGTCTAGCTGCTTATCCTATCACTAAAACTTCAGGCTTATGACTTATTTCCAGGTTCGGTAATCACCTAAGCAGATATGTATTTGTGCACAATGGCTGTTCCACCTTTGAGTTCTCTACTTTCAACATGTACACATGCATACACACATGCGTCTGGGGAGTGGTGTTGCATAATGCACGAAATGTGACCCAGCAGATCAGAGAAAGAACCTGGTTAAGTGAATTCTGAAAAATGCTTACCAGGTAAATCTGTGTTATGAACTGAATTGTGTCCCCCAAGCAAAACTCATATGTGGAAGCCTAACCCCCCAAAACATGAAGACACTTGGAGACAGGGAATTTAGGAAGTAATTAATGAGTGTGGGGCCCTAATCTCATAGATTTGTAAGAAGAGGAAGAGGTACACAGAGGAAAGAACGTAGCATGAAGGTGAGAAGTTGGCTGCCTACAAGCTGAGAAGGCAAATCTCACCAGAAACAAACCCTTATACACCTTGATCTTGGACTTCTAGCCTTCGGAACTGAAAATAATTTTTGTTGTTTAATCCACTCAGCCTGTGGTATTTGATGGCATCCCAAGCAGTCTGGTGATCAGTGCTCCTGCCCATCCCTACTGAGAAGCTCTGTACCAGACTCTCTTGAACTCTTAACAACAATTGTAACCGCAACGGGAAACCCCAATTCTGAGTCACTGGAGAATATCATGCAAAGCTACATTGCTATAAAATCATACTCTCAATTTACCTAGGCCTTGGATAACATTTTCTTTATTGTTTGCTCATCCTTCAGTTCCTTTAATCTACCCATTCCAGTCCTAGGCTTCCTCAATTCTGGCTGATGACCATAAGTACCTATTATATATGAAATATTAAAATGCCATTATCCTATGTCCTCTTTCCTCTTTCAATTTTCCCTCTTCATTCACCCGCCTTTTTTGCCCCCTTCTACATCACAGAAAAAGATGTTCCTTTTCCTTTTCAAGGTAACCCCCTCTGTTTTAGATCCTACCTTCACAAGACCTTGATTTTCAGTTTGCTTCCCTTGACCTCCTTCTTCTCTACTATCAAAAATACATAAGTCAAAAATTGCCCCTCCATGACTTGCTTTTTTGATGACTGGTAAATTGTCTTTTTTCTAATATTTCGATCTGGAAGAAAAAAAATATGACCAGTACCCAGTCACCAGAATAAAAGAGCAAGGGAGTGAATATAAATTAAGAATTCCTTATCAGACATGTAATAGTTCATTTGTTCATTCTTTTCAACCTATTTTTATTTTAAGCACCTATATGTGCCAGATTCTTTTAGGTCTGGCATGTAATAAGTGCTTAAAAGCTTCTTCGTATAAATGGATAAACCATGACCTCAATGTTAATGCCTCCTAAACAGACATCTTTGTTTTTTTTACCTTGGCAAGCTGAGAAGATAAAAAGAATGATTAAGGAATAAATGAGTCGGTAACATTATTCTTGTCTTTGAGGGGCTGCAGTCATGAAATGGGTGAATTATATAGAAGTTAGAATAGAGAGAAATGTTCAAGTATAAGAACTTAGTATTGGAAATAACCAGAGAAAGAAAAAGAAGAGCTAATGAAGAATACAACAAAAGACTTAGGGCAAAGGAAGGAAACAGAGATGGAAAGGTGCTTCAAAATTACCTAAAAAGACTGTGAAAAAATGTGTGCCTGTTGGCTCCACTGCAAACAGACTCAATCAGTCTGCAAACAGACTCTCTGGTTGTGGCTCCAGAAATCTGCATTGCCCTGATCACACAGGTAATTCTTTCCAAGTCCTAATGTCCTGAAAAATAAAGAAGTTATAAAACAATAAATAAAAAAGGTGGGCAGCAATTAAAAACTGTAAGAATACAAGCACTTAAAAAATATGGAAATGCAAAATTTGCTCCAAACATGACAAAACTTTGCTGATTGTCCTATTGTTAGTGTAAAAAGATATTGAAGTACTTATACACTGAGGATGGTAGACTGGAAACCTTGGGCCTGCATCTGTGGTGGTGGTGTCCAGCATCTGAATCAATCATGCCATTACCTACCTCTGAACTTCTAATGTGAGAATAATAAGCCCCTCGTCATTAAAGCAAGTAAATACGTACATTCTTGTTTGCAGTGCATTTACTTGTAACAAGGGGTAAAAAAATGAATGTTTACGAGTAATAATGACAGCATTTATAAGCACTTAGTACACGTCAAGCACTCTGTTAAGAATTTTATATTGTTAGTTCACCAAAATCTCATGACAACACTATGTAACTCACAATTAGTAATGGGAAAATAAATGAGTTCCATTATGTTAGTGAAAGACACAAAGGTAATAAATAGTCTCATAAATAACGAAGGGATAGGAAAATAGATGTGGTAAACTTGTTAAATCACAGGTATTTGTTTTTCCTGGCATTTCTAATGCCTATCTTCTTTTGCACTAATTTAAATCTTATATAGTACTCTTTGCACAAGTACAAATTCTCCTTCCCCTCAACGACATTTAAATATGGATTTATCTTTTCTAAAAAAATTCTATGGAATTTAGATTTAGGACTGTACTCTAGATTATACAACATTTGGGGTAGAAAAAAAAATGCCTTATACCAAAAAGAGTACAGGGTGTAGGAAAAAAGTTCCTTATACCTAGAAGAGTACAGGGTGTTAAATAATTCCTGTCAAACGATGACATCTAACCATTTTGCATTTTTTCCCTATAAAAATTTTCCATTGTATGACTTGAAAATTCTTATTTTAGGCTCACCTGTAATCATAGTTCACTTAATTCAGCAAATGTAATTAATTTGTTATAATAAATAACAGTTCTCTGTGGTTTTCAGCTAAGTAATATTTCTCTTAACATCTCTCTCTGTTTCTCATGTTAAAAGAAATTTGAGAACATATACCACTACTTTTTTATGAAGCACTGAATATTCTTCCTACCTGACTCCCTATACCTATCAGTTCTCTTTAGCATTCTGCAATGGTCGGAATTGATACATTCACATAAACATTTGTATGCATTTGAGGAAATGATATGGTTTTTAAAATATGCAGCTGTTAGTGTGTCTTTATTTTGTCCTCTTGATAGATATATATGGCAGCTTCTTGAGGGAATATAGATTCTAATGTTTCCCTTTATACTTGATTACATTCAGGATTTTAGAAAATTATCTTCATGAGCTATTCATGATTAGTTCATGCTGATCAACTTGTCAGAAAAGACATCAATAGTTTAGATTTGCTCCACTAAAAGAAATGTACATTAACAATTTGCAAAATACAGTATTTTGAATACATAGCCTATATTCAATGTTTACAATGTTTACAACCTAAATAGTAACTGGCCATAGGATTTAAATACTTTCATAAATTTCGTATTACAACTGTTAAGAGAACATTTTAAAATGAAGTCTTCTGACAATCAATTGCTGTATTTTGCTCTTCTTATTATGTAATGATATATCTCTGGACCAACTAAATTTATGGGATGAGGTCTAACATTAAGAGCATATGGTTATATATTTAGTAGCATCTTTGAATAATTCAAGTAGTCCATTTTTTTTTTTAAAGAAACACAAGCAATCAAATAGTTTCTTGAGTTTTACACGGAGACATATGCCATTAAGGATGTTTCAATACTAAACCTTTGGAAGAAAAGAATGAATTTCCTAAATTTAATCTGTGCAGTTATTTCTATATTGCTTTCAGCCTTCAGCTGCTATTTAAGGAATGAAAATGTAAAAATCAAACTACACGGTACAATCATCTTGACTAGGACAGTAAAAGCATATCATTGTAAGTGACTCACAGTTCATTAAAATGCCTATAATGTTCTTGAATATATATATATATATACACACATATATGTATGTATAATCCCTGTAAGTAAAAACTCTATTGAAATCATGTTCTAAAATGGAGATGCTGAGTAATTTTTCATGACCACAACACTTTAAGAGTGTATATTTTGGTTTTTGGAGCTGCAGCAAACCCACAAAGTGAACAGATTCTAGTTTAATCTGTTATCCATTTTGCTAGTGTACTATAGCAATGATTCATACGTATACTATACTTTGTCACATTCTTGATTAAAATAAAACACATAACTCAATTTTCTATTGTGATTTCCTTGGAGGAAGAGTTGGACAAAAGCCAATGATTCTTAAACGTCTCTAAACTGTTTTGAAAAGTTAATCTATTCTGTTAAGTAATGTCATGAAGGGCTATTGTGCCACACCAACTAATTCCTTAATGGTAATTAACTTTGCTTGTCAAGGGCATAGCTCAAAAGGTTGGTAATGTATGTCCTGGTAAGGTATATTAATTCCTAAAAACTCTATTTTCAACATTAAGTAAGAGTTTGCTTTCTAAACGTTTACAGATTTCGTTTCTAAGCCTTTAAAACTATTTCAAAATGAATGCTACCAGAGTGAATAAACATAATCTTAAATCCTTCGCATTGCCTGTACGCTTTTAAGACGTTACAAATATTAACTTTTCCAGTCCTAAAGTTAAGAGACAGGAGGAGACTACAGAAATTATCTTTTTGTTCTGATTAAAAGGTACTGAAAGCAATACCGACAAGCTTTCTGAATGGTCACTGATGGTTGTTAGTTCGAAGAGATTAGAGGAAACTGGAGCAAGATTGTCTTGGGTAAGTCACTAATCTTTACATGTGTGCTGTATACATGTGTGTAGGAAGGGGGGAAAAGTCTTATTTTTAAAGTGGATGTCACAACGGATGGTTTTTATTGACTTGCAAAAGCTCTTGAACGTTAGGGCAAAGCAGGCTTAGCATCTAAATTCCGCATGATTCTCGGTGTCTTTTCTCTTTTCTCCACAGGAAAGAAGGGTGATGAGCAAAGATGGTACAAGTGAACTAGGAGCCAACAACAGTTTAGCACAGGTAGAAAAAGCAAACCCCAAACCAAAACACCGGGATTTTAAGAGCGGGTCCTGAGAGGCCTGTTTGCGACCTCGGTGCGCCCGCGTTAACCCTTGGGGCGCTGCAGCAGGATCCCAGGTGTCTGAAAGGCCCGACCCTAAACAACAGAGATTAAGGATCCCGCGCTGGAAGAGAGGGGGTGAGCTGCCTTCTCCTAGGAAGCAGCGAGTTGGAGGTACTTTGGTCGTCCGGCGCGTGCGTCAAGGCCCGGGACTAGCATGGAGTCCGCTAGGGAGTGGAGAGAAGACGCGGCGAAGAGCCGCTCAAATGTCCGAGGATGAGTGGGCAGCCTTAACCTACTGTCCCCAGGAGCGATCGCCCAGTCGCGCCCGCTGGCCCCGCTGCTGGGCTTTGGAGGGGCGCAGGCCGGGGAGTGGCTCCGACGGGGCCCCAGGTGAAAGACGCCTGCCCGTGACAGTCAACGCTTTCCAGCTTCCACAGTCGCAGGAGCAGCCCAAACCCGCGCAGACAGAGCAGCAGTGACTGACAGAGTTACCGCCTTGCTCGCCCCAACCACCCCCCCCACCCGCCCCATCCCGATACGTCATGGAAACAAGGACGTCAGAACCGCCCAGCCAATCACAGGCAGCGGCAGGAGGAAAGGAGCTAGCGGGAGGGGGCGGGGGCAGCGGCCAGTCTGTAAGCTCAGTAAAGGAAGAGGGAGGGGCGCGCGGAGGCGTGAGTCCCGGGCCGCGTACTCCAAGCCACCCTTTCCCGACCACTGGGCAAGTTCTAATTGCCCAGCGCGCGTTCGGCAGCGGGGACGCGCTCTCAGGATCCTCCCCTTAAACGCCCTCTGGTTGCCGCTGGGCTCCAAGTTCCAGCCAGAGCCTTGCTATCACGGCGCGCGCGCGCGCGCCGACCCGCCCCCAGGCTCCCCTCGGGCCGCATCACGTGACCGCGCCCAGCCAAGGCGGCGGCGGCGGCGCGAGCTTCGGCGGCAGCGGCGGCGGCGGCAGCGGCAGCGGCAGCGGCAGCGAGAGCAGCTGCCCCGCCAGCGTGGAGCGAGAGGCGTGTGAGTGTGAAAAGAAGGGAGCGCCAGACCGGAACGGGTGAGAGTTCTTTTTCCCTTGCCTACCCAGACGGTCCTGCGGGCCACCCGGTGCAAACGAGCTCATGCCCTAAGCTGTGTGCAGTACCCTTGTGCTCCGCCGTCCTCTCCGGTGGCCGCGGGCCCCGCCCGGAGCGGGCCGGGCTGCGGTGCTCACCGAGGGGTGCATCCTGCCCGCCGCTGTCGTTGCGGATGGCGGCGTGAGGCTGCCGGTGCTGAGTGCGGCGCGCCCTGTGTGCGGCTTTTCGGAGCCGAGGAGGCGGGTCCTGCGGGGACGCGAGCGGCCACTCGGCGGCTGCCGGGCTCTGGGCGGGGGCCGGGCCGGGTGCCGCCTCCTCCTGCTCCGCCGCCTCCTCTCAGTGCAGCGTGAGTAGGGAGCCCCGGCTGGCGGACGCCGAACCTCGGCTCCGCGGCCACCTCATCCTCAAGGTGCAATCACACCTCCGCGTAGCGCCCCGAGCCGTACGAGCCGGCTGCGGACACGCCAAGGACCGAATCCCCGTTCTCTGCGCTCCCCGCTGTCCCTCACTCCAGCCGCGACCCTCCTGCAGCCTCCCTTTCCTTTCCCCTTTCGGAAAATGGTTCCTGCTACCCGGCGAGGTGAGTGGCGGTCGCTGCCTGCCCCGCGGCCGGGACGATGGGGCTAGTCACCTGCGGGAAGGCCGGGCAGAACACGAGGGTCAGGGCGTCGCGCAGGGGCTGTGACAGCTGAGTGCCCCGCGGACTGGAGGGGTTCAGCGGGCTCGGGAGAAGTCGTCTGGGTAGTCGGAGGGGCCTCTCGCAGGTTGTTCCCCTGCCGCGCCCACAGCCGGAGATTGTAAAGGTGAGCGGGTTCCTGGGCGTGCGCTCAGCACCGGGTCCCGCGGGAATCCCCGCCCAGGACCCGAGGGACTGGGCTCGGTGGGGCTTCGTGCACACTCGCAGCTCTACTCCCAGCCGCCTGGTGCGAGAGGTAGCTCATCCAGTCGCCGGCCGCCCCCGCCCGGCGCTTGGTGACCTTGAGGGCAGCGGTGGCCGGCACTCATTCTGCGCGTCCCGAGAGGGTCATTCCAATATTAATCCCGGACCTCGGCCCCACTGGATCTCCGACAGGGACCCCTCGTTGGCCCCTGCCCGGGGATGGTTGGTTCGTGTCACCACGGGAGTTGGAGAGCCGCGTCTGTTGCCTTTCCCCCGGCGGCGTCTGCCGTCTGCCGGTTCGCGCCCCCAAGGCTGTACCCGGTTGCTTCCGATTCGCGTTTTTGGATTTAGTGTAGGAGAGAAATGAAAAAATACCCTGCGTTCTCCAACCCCCTCTTGGGAAAGGGTCAGTGATAAAGAACCGCATTCCAGTTACGGGGTGGGGGGTGCTGCCTTTATTCCATCCTGCTGGAGAATCCTGTAGCTAAGGGAGTTAGCGACCCCTGGTTCTGCACCGCGGTCACTAGCCAGGTTGCACTTTGTGCGCATTTCAGTCACCACTTTTCTGCGGGACTCGCGGCGCAGGGAAGTGTGCTCGCTCGTGCCCTGTGCGCTGCAGCGGGCTTGACCCCTAGGGCAGGGCAGGGTGGGCTGAAGGGGTCTCTTAAAACTGCGGAGGGATTGCAGGGTGTATTTTTACCATTCCCTGGGGTTAGATTGCCGCAGACAGCCACTTTGGCTGCTGTGCATTCCACTTTACTGGGTTTATTAATAATCTAATGGGTCCTGTTGGTATCAATTGCTGTTCATACATGTCTAGGTATATGCTTGTGTTTGTGGACTGTCTGCCTTTCAACATGGAAGCCTTTGTTGTGTTTAACCTCCCCCACCTGAGGACAGTGTTATTTTAAAATAAAGCTCTTGCACAGCGTAGGTGTACTTTATAATAAGAAGTACTTGTAAGAATCTGCTTTGTATGAGGCTCTCCTGGGGCAGAGGGTGTGTAACCCTTTGGATGGTGGCCCACAGGGGTGAATGGAGGGCCTTCACTGCGCTGCTCCAGCATTCCCCAGACTCCCTGTCCTTGTGTGCGGCTGTGGCGGATTGCAGGAATTAGAGGGGTTGAAGGAGAATCTCGTTTTGTACTTGTGCCTTTCTGTTGGGTCTCCCTCCTCGACTTTCTTTTTCGACCTGGTGAGTTCAAATTTGAAGTAAATGGAAACATTTTCTTTAAAGGAACTCTCTGAAAACTAGTATACGAAATGGGCTTATTTAGCCATGATTTCAGGGGGACGTTTTAGTTTCTACCTTGCCTCGGATGAGACAGTTAAATTGCTGTAATTAAGGGTGGATCTCTGCTCTGATTTTGGCTTGGGTGTAACTGCAAAGATCTTTGAAAAGTAACTGTTATTGCCTACCATATAAGTCTGCAAAAGTGAGTCACAATAGGGTGAGTTGAGGACAGAGCGCCACCTTTAATTTAAAATTTCATGATTTTGTTTTATTAAAATTGGGAAAATTCAGAGTACGCCTTCTTGATTTTTATTGCAGTTGTCATTACTGGCATCCTCATTTATATGTATAAGGGATCTTGTCTTCATTTTTTCTGTAATTCCTCACTTTTAGGGGGGACTTTCTTCAATTTTATGGGAAATTGTGGTTCTTAAATTGAAGCTTGGGGTTTGATGGAAGATTGTGAGGTGAGAAACTAGGGGTAATAATATTGAATACTTAGGAAAGGATGTAAGTTCACCGAGTAAGAGTACCTACCAGCATGATCGATCATGGTCTTAAAATATTTTTATTTTGTGTGCTGTTAACATTCTAAAGTAAATGTGTAAAATTATTAACCTTGCTTGAATAAGGTATAGTCATTCTTTTTTTTTCTTCATCTTCCAACAGCTTGCCTTTTATGAGTTTACTGAGTTTTACAGTTTACCTGTTTTTAAGTAATGCAAATGAGGACTTACAGTAGGACTTACAAAGTTATTAAAGACAATGTTGAAAAAATGATTTCCATATATGGCTTCTTTCATATGTATCTCATATAAAAATAAGTGGAGGTTTTAATGCTTAGAAACCAAATACTGTGGTGACAAGTTGAATTGATGACAGACATTTCCTTTTATGCCCACTTGCTTCCTCCTATCCCCCTCCCTCCCAAATAACAAATTAATGGTACACTATCTCTTTTGGCCAGAACAGTTTTTGATTATTGTGACTGCAAATGTAACAGAAAGAAACAAAAGATTTAGCTCTTAAGTAATCAATAAATTATGTGTGGATATTACCATAGTTGTAATTATAAACCACAAGCTATTATTGTCCTTATACCTTCATTTAAGTTTCAGCACTTGGGATTCCTTCAGAAACTACTGTAAAACGTAAGCTGTTGAACTATAGATAAATTTTAAGCTAAAACTAAACAAGTCTGCTTAAGGTTATTTTAAATCTGTGGAACATGCCCCCCAGTTAAAGGAGATTGAGCAATTAGGTTGATGTTTGTATGTATGCAGAGTAATTAATTGTACGTCATTATGCATACTTTGATAGAATACCTTGATTTGGGGATTTCATTTGTCTGACAGACTTCATTTTGATGGAACAGTCTCTTACCATGTGAATTGAGTTGTATGGGTCAACAGGTTTTAAGAGTAATGGTTAATTATAACTATCCTTGCTGGACTTTTTGATACTAGCCAAGAAGAGTGTTTGCTCTTTTTTTTTCTCTTTTTACACAATATACACAGTTGACCCTGGTTGTTTTAATTTTTAATTCTGGAATTTTGTGATGAATGAGCAAAAAAATGAGTAAAATTTTAAAATGAGCAAAAAAAGGAGTAAAAAGATCAGGAAGCAGAAACCTAAGAAGTATATTTTTACAGTTTGGGTAACAATATTTCCTCACCTAGTTGGAAAAAGGTACTTATTTTCTGGTAGGTGTCATAGTGTATAAAAGGATGCTGAGAGCAGCTTATTTTGGAGTTTATAAAATCTGAGATAGCATTGAAGGAAAATGATAAAATAGCTATGGGAATAATTTTCAAAAAGAACTTTTAAGGAGATTTATTTCTTTTAGCGCTTATACAGATTTTTGCATACATATTTTCTTGTTAAAATTTATTAAGTAAATTGTAAAATATATGGAAGCATAGAGAATAATTAGAATTATCAACTCAGTTTATGTAATATATAGACACAAGAAATAGATGTTAGCCCTGGCTGGTAGCACAGTGGATAAGGTGCTGGCCTGTGAACCCAAAGGTCACTGGTTCGATTCCCCAGCCAGGGCACATAACCAGGTTGCAAGCCACGTCTCTGGCCAGATCCGTGGCTGGAGGCAGGTGAAGGGCAACCATACATTGATGTTTGTCTCCCTCTGCCTCTCTCCCTTCCTCTGTCTCTGGAAATAATAAATAAAATCTTTAAAAAAAAAAAAGAAAGAAAAGAAAAGAAATAAATGTTATAAATAGGGACAGATAACGGATGTTTTTATATTTTACATTTATAATTTACAGAATATACATACAAATATGTTCTATATATAATTGAATCCGATTTTATGTTCATTGTTTTGGTAATGCTCTTATTTTACAGCAGTAACCTGAAGATTGTCTCTGAAATTTTGCTCTCATGAATAATGCCTTTGATTTATGAGGTGCTTTGCAATATTTCAGAATGTTTTTGCATACTGTCTTTGATTCTAACAATATATGATCCTGTGAGATGAGTAAACAATTATACCATTCTCACCATCCCCCACCCCGCCAGCATGCCCCCACAGCTAAAATGATTTGTCTAGGTTCTAAGGTCGCATAGCCAATAGCCAGATTAGCCAGAACCAGACTTTATGTGGCTTCTAATTTTTGCTCCATTGCTCTTTCCGTTATATGTGTTTATGTGAGTTTGTTCAAGTTATATAAATTTATGAAAAATTAGGTTCTGACCAGAGTACATTTTATAGTGGAATATAAACAAATTTGTTTGGTTTTAGCTATAATTTAATCATTGCTTGTATTTGGTATAATTAAAAAATTCATACTCTGATTTACTCAACAGCTGAATAAATGAATTTGAACATATTTGATATACTGTGTTTTTAATATTGGGAATTGGATTATTTTTAAGGTAGCAATTCTGTTTACAAAGACCTGTTGGTCTCTGAAGCAAGTTAGTTGTGTCTTAAATCTTGAATTAAAAGTAAAATGGCTGTTTCTTTTAATTCCTGCTATTTTTATGTACTTGTTTTTCTTCTACAACATGTTTATTACCTAAGTCTTTTTGAAATAATTTATGTAATGAAATTTTTAAAAAGTCTGAAGCTGAGAGGTTTTAGTTCTTGAAATCCAAAACCTTATTATAAATCTCACAAGGAAGGTAGCGGTTCTCCACATTAGTGTGCATGATCACCTGGAGGGTCATGAATGTGCAGGTTTCCTGGCACTGCCTGTGAAATTCTGAGTCAGCAGATTTGGGGTGGGGCCCAGGAGCCTGCATTTTGGAAAACAGTGATGTTGAATTCATAACTAGGTTAAAATTATGTAGCAAAAATGTTTTTATAAATTAGAAGATCAGTGATTTATTGGGGTGGCCAAAAAGTTCATTTGGCTTTTTATGTGAAGGCTTTAGTGGTAGTAAGTTGTCTTTAACTTCATTCGAAACAATTTTGTTATATTGGATTGTGACAGCTGTCATGAGCACTTAAAAAAACTTACCAAAATTGGTGAATTTTTGTGCAGCCATTTTAATATTGAAGGTGGACTAAAATACATGTTTTGGTGTATTATACTTTATTATTTCAAGAAAGGTAAAAATGCAACTGAAACTCAAAAACAAGATTTGTGCAGTGTATGAATAAGGTTCTGTGACTGGTCAAATGTGTCAAAAGTGGTTTGTGAAGTTTCTTGGTACTGTTGACCTTTTGGCCAAATTAATTGTTTGCTGTGGGGCTGCCTTATGCACTGGGAGATATTCAGCAGCCTCCTGGCCTCTACCCACTAGAAGCCAATAGTGGGAGATAGTCAACATATTCAAGTACCCAAATCAACCAAGTTACCGGGGAAAATAAAAATGTCTTATTTTATGGGAAAAGCCATATGGACTTTACGGCCAACCCAGTATTTTACTTTGAACGTAGTAGAATTAGTGTTTTCAAATAGTTTTGACTCTTGTAGTGAAGTTTGATTTATGGACTTGGTGGTTTTGTGATAATTGAGAACTTGATAAATAAAATATTCGTTATAGGCATGCCTGGTTTTCTTTCAGAAGGTCCATCTGTGGTTATTTAAGTTACTTATTAAGCACTATAAGCTCCTAGACAGAGAATGTTCTCTTTTTGTTTTCATGCCTCAGTGTCTGTCATTTCCAGATGACTCGAACATGGGGACTTATTTTTGTTAAAATTATGCATGCTGTGTCAATACAGTGCTGTATATTTATGCTTTACTCTAGCTTTTATTTTTTTGTTAGCAGGACATTGGCTGTTTTTTCAAACTAAAAGGATATAAATTGGTGAATATGTAGTGGTTTTTATTCATTTCAGTTAACAAGCAGCCATTACTTTAAAACCAGCAGTTTAGTGCCTGATGATCTTTAAAGAATATTAATGATATGACTGGTAACTTGCCATTCTGTGCATTAAAACAGAAATTACTGCTATTTCACTTAAATGTTAAATAACAATTTGTATAGTTCAGCAGTCTATTGTAAGGTCTGTTTGTTGTAAACTGATCTGTTTGAACTGCTTATTTAATTCTATATATCATTTATGGATTACTTTCTATTTAAGACCATTTTAAAAATGCAATTCATTTTGCTTCATTTATAATAATATAGTAAATAGTTGTATCTGTGTTTAAAATACATTTTATAATGAAATTAATTTCAAAGCAGGTCCAACTCAAGATTGCTGAACATTGTTTTTGTTTGTTTCAAAATTTATCTTTGTTGGCTATGCTTTAAGATCATATTTAGGAATCATGGGTTATAATTACAATGATTGTAGAAATCTGAACTCATAAAGCTTTCTGGAAGTGGGGTCCAGATAACCAATGGGTAAATTTTTCACTATATTTTTTTAAAGCTATCTACTTAGTTTTTTCAGTGGCAGTATCACCTATTCTAAACAGTGTACAATTTTTTTAGTTACCACTGTAGTAAGTATTATTATGTATGTCTGAGTACAGTAGCTCCCAACTGTATGATTTCTCAAAATCTTGGATACCTGCTTTTGTTAATATTCCTGTCACCTGGGCTTCCTGAGAAGGAATAAGGATAGTTTTGAATGGATCAGTGCATGCTTACACTGTGAAATCTGAGATTATGCTGCTTAACTGTAAACTGGTATAACTACTGTAAAGACTTGATAAATTTAGGAGTAAATGTTATTATTTTCTGGAAAGTAGATCTCAAAAAGGATTTGACTGTTTAAAGATGCTTTTTAAAGGACTTCATTATTAACAATGTGGTTTTATTGTTCATTGTATTAACTCAATCAGTTCATTCCCTAAAGGATTTTAAAGAGTCTTATAGCCCTGCCTGTAGCACAGTGGATAAGGCGCCGGCCTGGGAACTCAAAGGTCGCAGGTTCGATTCCCCAGCCAGGGCACATAACCAGGTTGCAAGCCAGGTCTCCAGCCAGGTCCGTAGCTGGAGGCAGGTGAAAGGCAGCCATACATTGATGTTTCTCTCCCTCTCTGCCTCTCTTTCTTCCTCTCTCTCTAAAAATAATTAATAAAAAAATAAATAAAGAGTCTTATCGTCTCAAAATTCTCAGATCTGCTGCTTTAAGCTACCTTTTACATTTGTGCCAGAATTTTTTATTTGTTCATTTTTTAGTAGCTTTCCTGCTACCATATCTTTGCTAAAGCTTTCAGTGGTTCCTCATTTTTATCTCTTATCAACATGTTACTTGACTCTGAAGCCCTTTTATAAAATAGCTCCGTGTTTTCTAAGGTGTATTTTGCAACACTGGTTCTAAGAAGCATTAATAGAGGTTTCATGGAGGGGAGAGGGGCAAAATCCAAATCCAAAATATGCTGGTTTATGCAGTTTTCCTATTTGGGACGTTTCCCATACTTTGATATGCTAATATAGACCTAATCTTTCTGACTGTATTTAGTGTTTTGTTCCTGTATTTCATAGAATCTTTATAGTAAATCGTCTCACCTGGTACTTTTCTATATTGCCTAACCAGTATCACCACTTTGCACACCTCCATGGGGTACTATTCCCTTAGAACACAATATGAATCATGTTTCTTGGCAGCTGAGAGCAGTGTTGCAGTACTGTAGTAGTGCTGACTGCTCACTACAGGACAATTATACAGTCTAGTCATGTCCCACATACTTCCTTCTCATTCCCTTTGCTGTGATTTTCTATGTGTTCTTCTTGTACCTGATAGCACCCTCCTCCTTGTCCATCTCATTGTTCTCATCCTTCAAAACTCAGCATTAGTTTACCTTTCCAAGTCACCACTCATATATTTTTTTGTCTGAATTTTTCCACATTTCTAATCTGGATCATATACTTCCCATCTATTATATGACCTCTTCTTGGTCAGCAACATTTAATCGAATTTTTTGGCATATCAGTTTAAGATTTAGACATTGTTATAGCTTGTATTGTTTGTTAAGGTAAAGAAGATGAGGTTAAGAAATTTTTCTCGGAGAATTTTAAAGCCTTTTTACTTTTGAAATTTAAACTTTCCTCAGATGGAATCATAGAACAACCTGTTTTGCTTCTGGAGAAGAGCTAATTTTCATAGAATATTGCTACAATAATGTAATTTAACTTCTGTATAGGAAGTCTTCCATTTTTGAATTTTAATGTAAGTGATTTGTCTGCTTTAGGTTATATTCTGATTTTATTCATTATAGTAGGTAAAATTTATATCTTAAATTGTCCAGTTTCCCTCCTCTTTTGGCTTGTGAAACCTTTTCCTTTCATCTGGATTGATGTTCTTAAGATATGCGTATTGGATTTGTAATCAGCACATTGCAGGATGTAAATGCCATAGTTTGAAACATGTATTATGGTTTAAAGTTTAAAACATGATATTCTTATAGCTGCTATTCATTGATAGGAATACTCTGGAGTTAAGTTTTTAAATGTCTGTTTGCTGCAGGTGTAATTTTCCTGAGACAGTTCTTTTCTATTTTTCAGTTAGCTCATGACCTGGTGCAGAATTGCACTAGGATCAAAAGGAAGTATAGGTTTATGGTCTCTGTTCAGGTTTAAAGCAGAGTGATGTGGTTTTTGTTCTAACTGCCTTCCTTAGGTCCAGGAAGGAAAGCCTGTACTTGACTTCATTATTTCTTATTGAATGCTCATGGAATTTCAAACATTTGCATAATTAATGATGTATGTAGATTTAGTAAATTATGAGTTATAATTTTAAACTATAATTTAATGTTTATATAAATTTAGTCTGTAAGTTGTTATAGTAAAAAAAAAAAAAATGCTTGAAAAGGTTATTATCCAGAGATTTTTTTGCAGTTATTAGTGCAGCTAGAACTGTATAGGTGCGCTGTTGTCAAATGTTCTCCCAACCCTTTTAAATTTTATAGACCTAATTGTTGGTTGGGTGTTATAGATGAAATTCTAAGACTTACTCTTGCTTTAACATTGCAATAATAATCATAATAAAATTGTTGATCAAAACATGTAGACTGGTTTTGAAAGAGAAAAAATGATAAATCTGTCAAGGCATACATCAGTGGACCTAGCAAAAGTGAAATAGGCTAAAGCATGATCTTTTCCTGTTGGATTTTGATGTTATTGGGACACACAAGGATGACATTGATATATACCCCATACTATCTCACTAATACCTAGAGTTGTGCAAGAATTTCAATTCCTTTGCTATAATTCTGTCTGTCTTTTTTCTTCTATAATTATACCCCAAATAAGTGAATGATGTTTTAACTATGCTGACTTAGAAACTTCAGGTACCTACTTTGAACACTCCTGACAACTAATGCTGTGGTGGAGAACTACTAAGTTAAAGGACACCTGTGCAGATAATAATAAGAGGGCTGAAAACAGGGTCAATCTGAAGTGTGGAAAAGATGATGATGCACCAGGAAAAGGAGATCCTCTAGCATCCAGCCCTCTGGATGTCAGCTTTCTGAAATAAATAAATAATAAAAAAGAAAACATCAATCAGTAATTCACTGCATGCACAGTGGATTTAGGGTAAAGTTTAAATTCACCTGCCTTTGACCTTAAACTCCTCTATTTATATATATATGTAATTGAACACTGTAACTTACCTGATTCTCTTTTGCCTTTGGACCTTGTGTCATAACATTCCTTTAAGTAGGAATGACCCCCTTTTTCAAAGTCTGTGTATCTTTATGGTATTCCTATGTGTAACTGGACCTAAAATTTCTGATTTTGTTTTTTATTCTGTATTGTTACATTAACTTCTCTCCAGATTTAAATTTGTAATTAATCTTCACCACTAAAAGGCTAAATGACCCTGGGATAAATCACTTCGTTTCTTTGTTACTGTCCAAACCATTCTCCCCTACAAAGTACAAAAATATAAAATTAGGGAGTTTTATTAATGTTCTTTCTTGGAAAGCTGACTTTCTGAAAAGTTTTTTTTGGATTTGGTTGGTCTTCTCCACCTCCCACCTCAAATTTTCAACCATTTAATTCTTTTAGGTTTGCCTTTCAATACTATTTTTTAACTAGCTTGTCACCATTTAATGTTTCTTCTTGTGATATGCTATGTTTCATTCATGAGGATGATTTAGCTTTTCAATAAATGTATTTATCTAAGATTTCCAGTTAAAGGAAACATTTAATTCTGCTCCCTGGCAAAAGTATACTCAAATGAGAATCAGTGGGGTTTACACATTTATGCTGAGATTCCCAGCCCTCTTCCCTTCTGGAGCTTTCAGAGTGTTGGCCAGAGTTTAATAATCTTCTCTGAGGACTCTGGCCAGCCAGAGGGAAAGGACCTAAAGATTCTGACATTGGCTCTATATTTGTGTGAGGGGATTATGTAAAGTGAATGTCTCATGCCACCCCTGTGTTCATTTCAGCACTGTTTATGATAGCCAAGATCTGGAAACAGCTCAAGTGCATACCCATCAGCAGGTGAGGGGATTAAAAAGTGGTACATTTATGCAACAGAATACTACTCTGCCATAAAAAAGGAAATATTACCTTTTGTGCTACTCACTTATACTTCTGTAAAAATGTATTCATTTATTCAAATACTGAATTCTGCTTCTGAAGCCCACAAGACTGAATGGAGACAGAAAAATGAAGTGACAGGTGGCATACCTGAGTTATCCACACATGCATGTATTAATTTTTAGTCTTAAAAAATTACATGCATAAAGTTTTTACCTTCCTTGAAATAATAAAGTATAATACACCCAAAAATGTTGCCTATTTTCTTCCATCTTCAACATTAAAATGGCTGTACAAAAATTCACCAGTATTGATGTTTTTCTTTTTTAAATGCACACTGATAGGATAGCTGTCATAATTCAGTCTAACAGAATTGTTTCAAATGAAGTTAAAGACAGCTGAGCACTACTAGAGCCATCATACAAAATAAACCAAATGTACTTTTGGGCCAACTCAATAAAATACACCTTTATAGATTAATTTACCTTATCTTTTTTAATAGAGGAGACAGCACTACAAAAATGCAGCATACAAACTTTTAAATGCAAATGTATATTAAGAGGTAATGCAAAGAAGTGAAGGTTCTGTATTGCATGTGAAATAAAACTTTAAAGTTTGAGGAAGGTGCCCAAGCAGACTTTCTATGACATTGTATCTAACTCATATAAATTCTCAGACTTTGAGTGGAAAACTTAAGATTTTGGAGAAATAGAGTTCATCAAAACATGTTTCTGTGATCACTGTGCTAGACTAACAATTGTGACCTGCCAAAAAGAGGCTGTTATGCAGAGCTTTAAGTCAGCCTCAGTCAGTGTGTCCGGTGTTCTTCTCAGTTTCTTTTTTTATGCCGTGATTCATCAGGTGCCTGTATGCTTCCAAGGAACCAATGTAAGTGTGTGCACATGTCCCCTTCCTGGTCTTTGATCTCGCCTATATTCAAAGGGAATATATTGTTTCTAGCTATTCTTAAACATAGAAGAAAGGCATTTTGGAGTCAGCTGTCAAACCTTCAGATCTCAGTAGTTTCATGGTATCTTGATAGTGATATCTGTCCTTCTGTCACATTTACTTTTGAAGGATTTTTTTTTTTTTTTAAGATTTTATTCATTATTTTCAGAGAGAAAGGCAGGTAGGAAGGAAGAAGGGGAGAGAAGCATCAATGTATGGTTGCCTTTCACCTGCTTCCAGCTAAGGGCCTGACTGGAGACCTGGCTTGCAACCTGGTTATGTTGCCCTGATTGGGGAATTGAACCAGCGGCCTTTGGGTTCACAGGCCACCGCCAGTCCACTGAGCCACCAGCCAGGGCTGAAGGATTTTTTTTTTTTTAAGTTGCTCTGAGCTCTGCTTGTATATCCACATACAGCCAAGATTGAAAGCCAAATGCTGGGTTTTGAGTTGTGTCATGATCTTGGCATTTCCCCTGCTGTCTTCTTTCTTGTTGTATATCTGTAGATTCATATTGAATGTTTCCCTAGTAGAGGCATATTGGATTGGCGAAGGTCTTTGTGTTGAAAGGAGAGAAAGCTCCTTTGGCCATGCTCCCCCCACCCCACCATAGAGCAGATGTTAAAAGGAAGAAGTTTTGAGATGTTTGAGTGGGTCTAGAGATATTACCATTTAACTTAAAGCTGCAAATGTACACAGAGTTTGAAGTTATCAACCGGAATCACTAGATTACGGTGGTATTGGGGACTTATAGATGACAGCTATAGAAGTGGGATGTATGGGGGAGGGAGAGTAGCTCAGAGTTGATTGAATGTAATAACTTTTTTACGTTTAGTTAGTAGATATACATCAATATATACGTATTTAAATGTTCAAAGCAAGTTCATTCTTCTCCAAGTACTGCCTCTTAATTAATTAAAAAAGTTGTAGGTTTAAAAGTATTAAATATGTCAAAATGTCTGTAGCATGACATTCCTCTAATGTTGATGTCAGTAAATTAATGGTCTTGCTGTGGAGTACTCTTAGTGACCTGATTGCCATCTAGAATACCTCTGAAATGGGACTGGATAAAGGAAGGAGACAAGCAGAATCCCCATTAGATAGAGGTATGGGATAATTACTCTCCAAGCCTGAAGGCTATTGTTTATTTAGCTTCCTAAACCATGTAAAATACATAGAGAACCTAGAAATTGGCAAGAAAAGCTCTCTTAGAAGCCAGGAATCCATGAATCAAAACTCTCAGTACCCTCAGTCCACTTTTAAGTATTTATTTGCTGTGTTGACTAGTATTTTAAATACATTCCATCACAGATGAGACCCACATTTGGAGAAACTGGAATGATTGTTCAGAGGCAAGCATAAGTATTATAAGAAAGAGTTGAAAGTTGATGTTCCTACCCTTTATGACAGCATGGGTGGAACTGGAAAGTATGCTAAGTGAAATAAGCCAGGCAGTAAAAGATACCATATGATCTCACCTATAAGTGGAATGGAATGAACAAAATTAACATGAGCAAAATAGGACCAGTGACATGGAAATAAGAAACAAACAGATAGTGACCAGAGGGGAAGAGAGGAGGGGGCTAATGGGGGGAAAGAAGGGGAAGAGTCTAGTCAGGGAACAAGTATAGTGGAGGCACGGACATGAAAAACAGAGTGGGGATTGACTGGGTGGGGGGTGGGGGAGCAGGGGAGAGCAATGAAGGAAAAATTGGGACAACTGTAATTGAAAACAATAAAGAAAGGAACAATCTGTTCTAAAGTTAGAAGGAAAAAAAGTTAACATCTTGACAGTGAAAATGGAGGTTTTTAAAATCAAAATAGGAATTCATAGAACTTAATGCAAATTTTGGTTCAAAAACAAGCTCCCTGCTGCTTTTCCCCACTGGAGTGCCCTCAACTGGACCAGTCATCATGGCAACTCCATGAAATCCTGTCAGCCTCTCCAGGGAGATACTTCTCTCCTCCCCTTACTGAATTCATGCAAGTCCAGTTAGACACTTGAGTCCCCTGTGCTGCTCTATCTCAGCCCTTCACAGCAATCACCTTGGGTCATGCCTGTTCTTACTGTGCTACAAACATGCTCAGCCTGCTCATTACTCTGTGACATAGTTTGTACATCGTATTCCCCTTCCCCAAATTCCCCACATTACAAAATACTGCCGTTTTTTCCAAGACACTTTAAAAGTCAGACTCGTAGATGAAGAGCAGGGTAACAGCTGGCGGAGAGGTGGTGTTGGGGGTGGAGGGATTGAGCAAAATGGATTCATGAACATGGATAACTGTGGTGATTGCTGCAGGGCAGGGGGTGGAGGGGAATCCATGGTAATGGGGAAAATACAATAAAGATTAAGTTATTTTAAAAAGTCAGTTTTTGGATGTGGAGAAAAGGGAACTCTGGTGCACTGCTGGTGGGAATGCAAACTGGTGCAGCCACTATGGAAGGCAGTATGGAGTTTCCTCAAAAAACTGAGAACAGAACTGCCTGATGACCCAATGATTCCACTGCTAGGATTATACCCAAAGAATCTTGAAATACCAGTTCAGAAGAACCTACACACTCCTATGTTCATAGCAGCACTGTTGACAATAGCCAAGCTCTGGAAACAACTTAAGTGCATGCACTTAAGTGGATGAATGGGTCAAAAAACTGTGGTACATTTACACAATGGAGTTCTATGCAGCAGAAAGAAAGACAACTACCGTTTTCAACTCCATGGATGGAACTGGAGAGTATCATGCTTAGTGAAATAAGCCAGGCAGCAAAAGTTAAATACCATATGTTCTCACTTAATACAGGATGCTAATGAACCAACAAGCAAGCAAGCAAAACAGAACCAGACATGAATACAAGGAACAGACTTGCTGTGTGCTGAGGAGAGGGAGTGAGGGGGTGGGGGAGAAAGAGGCAAAGATGGGGAAGAGTTTAGTCAAGGAACTAGCATGGATGACCCATGGACATGGACAACATGTGGGATTGACTGTTTTGGGATGGGGGATAGGAAGGGTGGGGAGAGCAGAGGGAAAAATGAGATGAATGTAATACAACAATAAAATTTTAAAAAATAAATAAAATGTCAGTTCTTCGATGAGGCATTCCCCCAACTTCCCTAGGCAGTCATTTCTATGTGTTATCATTGCTTTATATTAGAGTTAGTGTCTCCTTGATTCTAAAACATTCTAGAAAATAAATTATTGATTTAATAATAGTTGTGGGGAGTGAAACAAAAGATACACATACAGAAGTAGTTTTGCTGGCAGAAGCATCTAATAGCTATTTTCTTCAACATGGAAGTATCTGAGTTCAAGCCTTTCTGAATTTTAAGTCCTCTAAATCATTTTGGCCAGTGATTAGGGATGACAGCATGGTAACATGTTGCTTTTTATAGCCTTTGTTCTATGATTTTAACTTTAACACAATTGATTGTTGAAACTTAGAAAAGTATATAGGTTTTGTTTGCATTTCATGTTGCTTAAACCCAGGTTTTAAAGTTGTCTTTGTCTTTAAATTTTTTATCCTTAACATAATAGTAACTCTGAGTGCTAATGTGTAAAAAGGAAACACTGTCCTTTCTTAGTTAAAAAATTCAGTGACTTTCTTAGAGGTGGCAAATCCTGTTCCCTTTAATTGCTTTGCCTGGCATATAACAGGCGTTTTGTGTAGAAGCTAGCTTTTGGTTTCAGTGTTACTTCTTAATTATAGACTTTTGAAAGATTCTTTAAGGAAAAAAAAAAAGGATTCAAATTCCTATCAACCTAACATGGAAAAAAGGATAGGCTTTCCCATCTTACAGGCTGGGAAGTAATGATTCTTGCAGTGCATTTGAGACAGGGAAATAATGCTGTTTCTTAAATATCTTTTATCTTATATTTATCTATTTGCAAGTTCATTCCCCTAGAAAGAAAGAATTCTTCAAGGGTGAAGTTTAGATAGATTGGTGGTAGTTTATATCCCCAGGACCTGGCATAGTGTGGGTCTTTAAAAAAGTGAATAGTAATCCTGAGTGATTACTTGCTGGTTTAATTATGTTTGACTTCTTTAAATTGTCCAAGCTAATTTTGTGGTATGTTGTTGGAAGATTTTTTCTGTGTAAAATATTTAAAATAAAATTTTCATCTTTATTAGGGATAAGCTTCAGCTTATGACAATCTCATAACCCGATTCTGCTGAATAAATAAGTGCTTTTGACATGGAGAAGAGTTTGAGTATTACACTAGTAACAGTCACAGACTTAAGATCATTGTGTTAGTTAAAATGGAATTGGGCTTAGTGGGTTTAATATTTGAGGTCATGAGGATACAGAACCTTTTTTTCTTTTTTTTTAATAGTTACAGCAGCACTGGTATGTTCAGAAATGTGTTGCATGTGACAGTTTACATTATTTATTCTTTGTAGCACCTCTCCAGTTAAGATGAAGGCTTCCTTTTCTGTACATAGAGAAAATGAGTCCATTCACCTGCCCAATACTGAGTTGGGGGGAAGGGTTATGGGCCCAGCTCTCAAACTCCGTAGTCCACTGCTTTTTCTGCTATAGTATACTGTTGAGTCTCTGACATGTTACCAGCAGTTTAAAGTAACGCCAAAAGCTAGATTTCTTTTTCTGTTTCTAGAATTAAAATATTTTTGGGTAGTTCTTGAAGTACTTGCCTATTCACTTATGGTTTGAGGAAAAATGTGTAAGAGGCTAGGGGTTTGTTTTCTTACTGACTCTAAATATTGACTTTAAAAAGCCAAATTTAAATCTAGTTCTGCTTAGGTTATAGGAAGATTGTGCTATACATTTAAAGTGACAAACACTGACCTCACCAATTCGGCTCAGTTTGTTGGGCACTGTCCTGCAGAGCAAAAGGTCGCTGGTTTGATTTCCAAATCAGGGCATATACTTGGATTGAGATTCTTTTCCCATCCCCTACCCCCCATCCCCCATCCCCATCCTCATCCCCCATCCCCATCCTCATCCCCATCCTCCTCCCTCCCCATCAGGGCACAGAGAGAAGCAAGCAGTTGATGTCTCTCTCTCACATCATCCATGTTTCTCTCCCTTTCTTTCTCCTTCCCTTCCCCTCTCTCTAAAAATAAATAAAACACTAAAAAATAAAGTGACAAATACTGAAGGCTTGATATTATCCTTGTTTTAAAGGGAACATTTATGCTACTAGATAGAGATTGTAGGAAGAAATAGTAATTCTTGATGAAATGAGGTCTGTGTGATGATATCTGGGGGAAAAGTTATGATCTGTAGAAGAAAAACATAACCCTTCAAGATCCAAGAAAGCACTCATGTCAAAACTAGTAAGTGGTAAATAATAAATGGTAAAATCCATGTTATTAATTTTTAAAAAGCATAATTCTGTTGAATTCATTCCACAAGATGGAACAATTCATTTTGGATTAGGCTGTTGACATTCTGAATTGATCAGGGAGATTTTGCTTTACAAAATAATGCCTTTTATCATACTTGCCTGTGCTGAAAACAACAGTGTATGTGATAATCACTTTTTCTACCAGTGTTCCTAAGACATAGTGTTGAGCCATCTGCTTACTAGTGAAACTTACAGAATTTCTCTTGATGATGTGTTTTCAAAAAAGTGGACATTTGCTGTCGTTGAGGATATTTTCATTTTAAAAGTGCCCAAGTGCTTAAAAAAAAAAATCAAAATAGAAGGGCTTGAGATGTTTTCAGAATAAGCCAAGGTAGTTTGCAAAAATAAATACTTTCAGGCTTTGTATGTTCTGATACATATTCTGAAACATCAGCCATTACTTTATAGTCATGCTTAGGCTAGCAAGCAGCATTTAGGACAGACTCTTAGTAAATGCTTTTTAGAAATAATCCATGTATTCAGAAAGTTCATAATTGGGATTTCTGTACATTTTAGTTTTAAATTATAGAAAGACAAACAGCTGATAGAAATTTCCAAAAGTGAATTCCAGTTTTATTGTACAGTTAGTACAAATTCAGTGCAGACCATCACAATATGTTATATACTGTCCTACAATGACATTTAATATTTAGAAAGCACTTGTTAAGTTCTGTATACATAACATTTTGTGTATGGTGTATTTATGGAGAAGGGCAGGTAGGAGATGAAAATGAGAATACAAAAGAAGTATCTCCCTGAATGGCTTATGATATGTTAGGTAAGATAGATGAATGAATGTACTAATTAAAGCAAATTAAATAGGTGAGGATAAAGAAAGCATGTTGAGTATAGGCATTCAGAATAAGACAGCCTCTGAGCTACAAATTGAGAAGTAGATGTTTTTAAGTTCTATCTCATGAGGATGAAGATCATTATTCATTCTTTTCAGGAAACCAGAGTTGGGTGGGGGGTGCAGATGGTAGGGGCTATTTTACAGTTCATTTCCAGTGTTTTGTAAATGTGTAGGTTGGGAGACCAAAGTGAGCTGAAGCTTAGCTATTGGAAAATAGAATTTCCTCCAGAATCAAAGAAAAATTAAATTATATTTAGTCTTTAAACTATTTTTTAAAATTGTATTTCTCTGGAAACTGGTAATATATCATAATAGGAAGTCAGGACCAGAGTTACCAGATTTAGCAAAGAAAAACACAAGATACAGAGTTAAATTGAATTAGGTACAGTAGATAAAAGTGTAAACAAACCAAAAAAAGTGAATTGTCTGAAATTTAGATATAACAGAATGGCCTGTATTTTATTTGGCAAACCTATCAGGACGCAACAAGACAGCCAGTAATGGAGTCAGTCTTTTGTCTACATTGGAAAACAGGAAGTTGAAACCATACATGGATTTTTTAAAAGGATGGTAATACTAAAAACAAGGCTTAAAGAGCATCTATCTGTTTAATGCCAATTATAATAGACGAGGGGAGGTTTTGGGTTCAGTATAGAAACAACTGAAATCAATAAAGTGAACCAAGGTTATGAATCATGAAAGGGAACTTGATACTGAACTTGAGCCTAAATTGAGGCTCAACCTGAGGCTTCTTTGTGTATTTTTCTGGTATAGGCAACCATAAACAGAAGATATGAATAGCCCCTAAATCCATAGATGGAAACCACTGATGTGTCTGCACTTAGACTTGGAAATGTAATGAGGGACAACATATTAAGGTTAGGCAAAGAATTTCAGAGCTAGAAGATCTTCAAGAACCTGGTCCATCTTGTCTTTTGTAGATAAGAAAACTGAAATCTGGGGACACTTCAACTTGCCGTAGATCATACCATGAGAATGAAGACCCAGATCTGATTCCTGGCTTGTGCTTATTACAGTGTTCATTGTTTAGTTTTTTCCTAAACACTGACAGAAATAGTATTCATTCAACCAAATATTTGAGAGTCAGCTTAATTTTATACCAATTATAGTTTCAGGTGCTATGCCGAGTGCTCGGAATAAAATTGGTTAATCTCTGTCTGTCCTATATCAATGGAAGTTTGTTGTCCTTCCATTTACTTACTGTAGATAGTTAGTGCTAAATGAGCAAGACTTTTAGAATAAAATGGTTTCATTAATGTGTGTAATCCAGAACTAGAACTGTAATTCCTGATCTTTGTAGCTCACTCTCTTGTTCTGCAGTTTGTAATAGTTGTGCAAGAATTTCTATGCTTCTCCACCTATTTTATAACTAAAACATTCCTGCAACTTACCGACTTTAATTGGTACCTTATAATTCATTTGGCTATCCTTTGTAAAGGAGAGTTAACACCAGCGATGACCTCTGTGTTTGTAAAAAGAAAGTGCTGTAAATTCATCCCCTTGGTACAGCAAAAAGACAAACATCAGACCTTGGCTGAAGGCTTTATCATCTCCTTGGGTTAGATGCCTACCCAGGACTTTGATCTGGAATTATGTCTAATTTATAAGAAAGTGGGTGCCTTTGGGTGCTTACATAGGTGCTCTAAGTTGATCCTGAGGTCCTGGTTCCGGTCCTGGTTTTCCTCTCATTTGGAGGAGAGTCTTCAAATGTCTTGGGCTTTTTTGAGGAACATCTAACTAAATTGATGGAGAACATGATCTTGTATGTGTTGTATGAGTTTTGTCTCCTTATTTTGGCATCTTCTAGTGGTCTCAAAACAGATATGTGAAGCATATTTGGTTTGATTAAAACATTGAAAAAGCGAACATCACTGGTAAAATCTAGCAACTAAAATTGCAGGGTGAATAGCATTTATTTCAATCCCTTAACTGATTTTATCCTCAGCATATTAGTATTTTTGTTTTAGCAAATAGACAAAACTTAATGTTTCTTTTACTCAGGTTCCAAGTTTTATAATTTTTACTATCAAGTCTTTACCAAATAGCATACACTAAGAGGAAGAATGAGCTAACTTTATACTTTCCAGTAATGTTTGAAATATGTTTTTAAAATTGACCTCATTTATAAACTTGACTGCCTCTTTAACTTAGAGTCAGAAACTTCTTAAATATTCATATATTCTAATTACATTTATATCATTTCATAAAGTATTTTGTGTGGTTGTATCTTTAATAGAAAAACTATATTGTCAATATTATTTAAATAAGAAAAGGATGGTGATTAGGTTGGATAGCTTTTTGACCTTACTACCTAGTAAACTGAAAGAGGCTGATCATTTGTATTTCTAGAAAAATGTGAGTAATATTCTAAGGGTGTTATGTTAAATTAATTATGAATATATGGTAGAGATAGGATCATATTTTTATTTGGATTAACACCTAGTTGTCTCTCAGTCTATACGTGGCCACTGAAGTG
This sequence comes from Noctilio leporinus, assembly GCA_004026585.1. NCBI lineage: Eukaryota > Metazoa > Chordata > Mammalia > Chiroptera > Noctilionidae > Noctilio > Noctilio leporinus. The sequence continues at coordinate 41,650 of PVIW01003680.1, forward strand.
CTACATGCTGTCAGTTTAGCTAATGTAAATTTGTTATGTAAATCTATGCATGAGCACATAAACACATATATCACTCACTTGAAATATGAAACCCTTTTCAGTCATGTAGTTTCATGTTGAGATTGAGCACAAATAGGCCATGCACTGACGTGAGCACAGTGAAGCATATGGAAGTGTCCTATGTCTTGTGACTGCTCTTGGGCTGGTTAGATTGTTTAGGAATATGATTGGTGGTCTATATTTATTAATATGTTAGCATATTTTTAATGACGAGTATACTCCTTGTAGCACTATTTTTGCTAAAACTTCCTTTTACATTTTTGGAACGTTTAATGATGTGCTCTGTTGGTTAAAAGTGAAAACACAATTGTGAATTTAAAATCCTTAACCATGAACTAAAATAAAAGTAACTGTTCTTGAAAGCATATTAGTTTCCTGGCATTTTTGTATTAGGGGAGAATAGTGGGTAAAAGTTTTAGAAAGAGGTCTAGTCTTTGCTTTGATAGGATAAAGAGTAGACCAAAGTCAAATTTGAGGGTGGTTTTGTAGATACTGGAAGCAGCACTGTTTTGTACTTGGAAATAGATTTCTTACAGGTTAGGCAGGACAGTCTTTTGGGTCATCATCTCAGGGGAGTGGGGTATAAAATAATCCTTCCTTTGTCATCTAAAATGGGTGAAATATTGAGAAAGAATGAGTTTTGCAGATGCTTAAGGAAATTTCAGTTAATTTCATTATAACAATGGCCAATATTCTTGGTTCATACCTACAGAGCACAAGCATTAAAATTAAATATTGCTTGAGGTGAAAGGGAATGTATTAGTCTGCTAGGGCCACCATAACAAAATACCACAGACTGGCTGGCTGGATTCAACAATAAAATTTTATTTTCTTACTGTTATCTAGAAGTTCAACATGAAGGTGTTGGCAGGATTTGTTTTCCTTGGCTTGTAAACAGTTGCCTTATGTGTGCTCTCTGATGTCTTTTAAGGACATCAGTCCTTTTGGATCCCCACCTTTATGACTCCATTTAACCCTAATTATCTCTTTTAAAGGCTCTATCTCCAAAGATAGTTGCATTGGAGGTTAGGGCTTTAATTTATGAAGAGTCACAATGTAATCCATAACAGGGAAAGCGAAGAAATTCACTCTATAAAGTGTAAACCATTTACTGGGTTGGCCAAAAGGTCAAAATGGGTTTTTCTGGAAACTACAAAACATTTTTTTCATTTTCACCAATAAGTTGATAGTTTGGATATTTTGAGTATGTTGGCTGTCTCTCAGTTTGGTATAATGTTCATTGTTCTCAATTAATATCTTACTTTGATTGCTATCACCTTCAGCTGATCTACCCAACTATAGAGCATTGTCCATGGAGAAATCTCCAGCATGAAACTTCACAAACCATTTTGACATGTTCAATCATTCACAGCACTTGATCTATACACTGTACAAATCCTTTTTTGTGTTTCAATTATGTTTTACCTTTCTTGAAATAATAAGGCATAATTATGCTGAAAATGTTGTGTATTTTCTTCTATCTTCAGTATCAAAACGACTAGACAAAAATGCATCAATTTTTTTTATATTCACTCTGATATGACAATTGTCACAATACAATATAACAAAGCTATTTCAAATGAAGTTAAAGATAGCTAAGCGCTACCAGAGAGCCATCTTATGCAAAAATCCGAAGGAACTTCTTGGCCAACCCAATAGAACATGGTTTTCAAACTTGAGCATGTATCAGAATGACCTGGAAGATTTGTTAAAACACAGTGTTGGGTAGCTCCTGCAAAGGTTCTGATTTAAGAGGTCTAGAGTGGGTCTGAGAATTTACATTTCTGACCAGCTCCAAGATATATTGATGCTGCAAAGTCTGGGTGGGGACTGAGAATCAGTGACATCATATCACCTGTTGTGATTGAGGGAAGTTGCGAAGAATGTCCCAGAAATAGGGAATATTTTCTCTTGGTGGATGAGAGTGATGAGAAGGCCTAAAGTGGGAAATTAAGATGTAGTGAGGATATTGAAGAAATACTGGTTTTTGCTTCTATCTTTTGTGTTTACTCTCTGTTAAATGGGTTAAAGGGATTGTTTGTTCGGAGGTTGAAAGCAAGTATTTGTGTTGTCTGTAATGGAAGGAAAATTGACTTTAGACCTTGTTATTAAGCAATTTTATTTCCAGAATACTTTTTACATCCTTCAAATCTTTGCTTACTGTCCTCTTGGTGAAGCATTTCCTGGCCATCATATTAAATTCCATCTTACGAATTTGAAGACTCTATCCTAAGAGGGCAAAGCCAGAGGATACAGCAAAAAATATTAATTAGGTATAGTGATACTGAAGTTCAGAATCTAATATTTACTCAGATTAAATGGACTTCTAGGGTAGAGTGTAGGCAGTAAGTTGGGTTGTGCTCTAAAAGTTTGTTTTTGTTGATTTAGATTGGAAACAAATTTTTTCCATAGAAATAGGGCTATAAACAATTGGTCAACAAAATAAAAAATGAAGCTAAGTCACTGGTACTACTAGCAAATTCTGTGAGTTCTCATTATACATGTTTAGAGGGCAAGAGAGGGTGGGAAATCATATTCCTTTCCCGCAATTCCATCTCAGATGGACCAACAGATAGGATTAAGATTTAGAGAGTGAACATAAAGTGAACCTCTGTTTTAGGTGCTTCAAAATAACCAACATTTATTGTAGAAAGTGCTCAGCCCTTGTTGTGGCTGATTTTAGCTGGATGTAGAAACAGTCCTAATTCATTTAATTTGTGTGAATGATGTTTTCCTCCTTCTTAGAGATTCTTGTATTTTAAGAAGCATATAGACTATGTATATATGTTACTGGTATATGTGTGTGTATGTTTTATATATGAAATTATGATTCGTATCGATCGCTTTCATTTCAGTCCGACCCACTGGGTTCTTTGCCTTCTCCTATTCCTTTTTATTTTTCTTCCACTACTTCCACTGTGAGAACTGAAGCTACAAACATTTACAATTTTAATTCTTTGCCCAGACTATGGTATATATGATACACAGACAACTCCCATACAACATGGCAATTCTATGTATAAAATGGTTTTGCTCTAACATGGGTCAAGTATTGGGGGAAACTCTCATACAACATGGCATCCTAGAACAGTTTCACTCTAACATGGTTTGAGAATTAGAAATATCTCCGAATAATACAGAGTGTAATAAGAGCTTTTAAGAACAAAAAATATCTCACTTGAAATTAGGGAAATCCCCAAACAACACAGGAACAACACAGGCAAATCTGATACAACATCCACACTTGAATGGAAAATTTCAAATAGGATATCTTGTCAAAAAGAAAATACCCTCTGTTAATGGTGCTTAGTAGTGATGACTAAGAAAAAGTTACTTAATACATATTAATATGTTATACGTTTGGTGGAAATACTTTAATAAATGTATTTCTCTTAATTATAAAAATATAGTACGTTTTTAAATTATTTGGAAACTAACCCCCTTATTTGTACTAGTTTTTTGTTTTGTATAACACAGATTCGCATAACATGGCATTTGTTAGGATGTGTTATATGGGGGTTGCCTATATTTTGAAGAAGTTCTATATCTATGCCACTATGGCAAACAAAAGTACTAAGAGAAGTTTTAAGGTTTGTTTACAGTTCTCTCCCCCTTCTCCTAGACTATGTCTACGTATATAGTAAAAATAATACCCTGTGTACGTATATGGTAAAAATAATATACTGTGTCTAAAAGTTACTTGCCTTGGATTCTCCCCTGTGATGGGGTCGTTTTACTCATTTGAATACAGTTGGGTGCATTTGCTTATGTTGTATCTGTTTTAGCTCCTTGCCCCCAATGCTTTTTGTTTCAGTTTTATATTTTGAATATGTAGAGAACTAGTGTACTTCTAAAATTCCAAACTACACGTAAAATATGTGTACTTAGAATTGCCAGTTCTCTCCATTCAGCCTCTCACTGCTGCTCCTTTTGTACATCATCAGACAAGAATAAACATTTCTTGTTTATTCTTCCTGTGTTTCTTTTCCCCCAAATAAACAAACTTAGGTGTGTCTTCTTATTTCTTCTTACACAGGAAATAGTATATGTTTTGCACGTAGCTTGTTCCCCTACCTGGTGTACCCTGCGGGCCCCTCCATGCCAGCCTGGAGACACCAGTGCTCCTCTTGAGCAGCTGTCGGGTGCTCTGCTGTCTGACAGCCCACTCCCCTGTGCTTGCACATTAGGCAGTGTCCAGCATTCTGAAGCCATAAATAATGCTGCAGTGAATAACTGTGCATATGTGTTTTTATACTGCTAAGATATATCTTCAAAGTAAATTCTTTTAAAGTGATATTTCTGAGGTGAGTAAATTAATAGTGATTTTATTGGCTACTGTCAGATTCCCTTCCATAGGGATATACCATATACCTATTGCTGCTTAACAGACCACCCCAAACTTAATTGTATAAAACAATCCTTTAATTATAGTCTTAGATTCTAGACCAGAGATTTGGGTGGCAGGGACAGCGAAGTGGGTTGACTCCTCTCCGCAGTGTTGGTAGCTTCCTCCCGGAAGTCTCAGATGGCCAGGAGGTGATGAGAACATTTAGGAGCTAGAATTATATGCGTTTGGGCAGAAGCAGGTTTACAGTTGTTCATATGGAAAATAAAATAATAATAAATAATCATACAAAAATAAAATCTGTGGTGCCCATACAACTGTAGACCCACTTTTGCCCCATGCTGTATGGCAGGCTGGACTGAAATGACTAAAGTTGGACTCAGTTCAGACAGTCACCCCAGAACCATGGTCTCTTGGTATAACTTGGGCTTCTTCACAGAATTGGCAGCATCAGTTCTGAGGGGCTCTTGAGGAGAATGAGCATTTCAAGACAATCAGGTACAAACTTTTATGACCTAGCTGGAACTCCCATGTTGTTTGTCTGGTACTGTTCGGGGAAGCAGTCACATAAGTCTGCCTAGATTTAAAACGGTAGGGACATAGGCATCACCTCTCTATGGAACTAGTGTCAAAAACTTTGCAGCTATGTTTTAAAACTGCCATATAACATTTTGCATAATTTGCTGATGAATTAATTTGTTTCCCCAAGGCCTCACTCAGCAATACATTTTCCAGCTTCTGGGTTTTTGTTAATGTATTTGGTGTGAGACAGTATTTCAGCATAGTTTTAATTTTCATTTCTCTTACAAGGGACATTAGATATCTTTTTCCCCTTTTTAAGGAATATTTTTATATTTTTGTGAATTGTCTGTGGCTTTTGCTCATATTTTTTTGTATAGGATATTTGGTCTTTTTTCCTTCGGTTTACAAAATTTCTTCAGTATATTAGGGGAAGTAGTCCCCATTCAGTGATGTTAATACTTTTTCATATTTGTTATGTTTTAATGTTGGTTTTGGTTTTGTTTTACCATGTAGAAGTTTTAATTTTGTGGTCAAATTCATTAATCTTATTTAATGCCTCTGAATTATAAGTCATAGTAAGAAAAGTTTCCTTACATTCCAGTTACAGGAGGATTCACCTATGCTTTTTTTAAATTTTTATATTCATTACTTTGGTCCATTTGGAACTTATTCTTACATGGTCTTAGATCTTTTAAATCTAATTTTATATATATCCAAACAGTTCGGTTGTTCCAGCACAATTTATGAAAAAGTCCATCTTTGTTTACCCTTTCTCAAGTATTTTGAGTTATCACCCTTATCATACACTACTTTCAATATGTCGGGTATATTTCTGGACTTTCTATTCTAGTCCTTTCATCTTTTCATGTATGAGTACCACAGTGTTTTATTCATAGGGGTTTTCCAGTATGTTTTAATATTTTGTAGGGCTAATATTCCCATCATAGCCTTTCCTTTGCTGTGGTTTCCTGGCTATCCTTGTGTGCTTATTTTTCCATGTAAACTTAAATATCAACTTGTCTAGTTCCAGAAAAGAATCTTGTTGTTTTTATTTGGATGGCATAATATTTACAGATTGACTCAGGGAAAACGGACCACTCCATGATGTTGATTTGTCCTAATCATGGACAAAATACATCTCTCCATTTAAGTCTATATTATTATCTTTTAAGAATGTTTTATAGGATTTTCTTACATAGGTTTTGACCATTTCTTAAGTTTATTCCTAAGTATTTTAAATATTTTTGCTAGATATTGTGATGGTTTTCTTTATATCTTTTTTAAAAATTATTTTTGTTGTATTACATTTTTATTCTCCTCTGCCCCACCCACCCCATTCCTTCTCCCAATCATTATATCTTCTAATTGATTGTTATCAATAGTTGTATATATAAAACTCATTGATTTTTGTGTGTTATTTTAATCCTGTGACTTAATTGTTCCATGAAGTTAGTTTTCATTGATTCTCTTAGTTGAGATACATTATGTTATCTATAGAGATGATTTTACTGTTCATCTCTAGTTGTTTTCTTTTGTCTTATTCATTTAAAATGATGTTACATAATAATAGATATAGTAGACATTCTTTTCTTGTTTCTGACCTTCTGCTTGTAGTTCCCATTAAGATACTGACTATAGGATTGAGGTACATTAAGTATTCACTCATTCTTGTTTACTAATTTTCTAATGTTGGACAATCCTTACATATCTGATATAAATGTTACTGTAACAGGCCATATATTTTTAAAGATCTTACTTATTATTTTTAGAGAGAGGGGAAGGGAGAGAGGGAGAGAGACATCAATATATGGTTGCCTTTCACCTGCCACCAGCTACAGACCAGGCTGGGAATCAAACAGGGTTATGTGCCCTGGCTGGGAGTTGAACCAGAGACCTTTGGGTTCGCAGATAGGCACTTTATCCACTGTGCATATTTTTTAAATGTCCTGTTGGAATCTGTTTTCAGAAATCTTAGATGTTAGAATTAATTTTCAAAATTAATATTGGTCTGCAGTTTTAATCTGTCTTTATTAGGTTTAGTATTGATGTTACAGTTACTTCATAAGAAACTTGAAAGTTTTAATTTCTAGTCTCTGAAACAATATATGTAACATTAGGGCGCTGGTCTTTAAAGGTTTGGTAGAATTCCTCCATGAAACCCTGGGGTCCTGGTGCTCTTTGATGGAGGTTATTTATTTTTTTTAATGTTACTTTTTTAAGACTTTTTTTTTTTTTTTTTTTTAATTGAGAGAGAGAGAGAGAGGGAGGAAGGGAGAGAAGCAGAGGGGGAGAGAAACATCAATGTATGGTTGCCTTTCACCTGCCTCCAGCCACAGACCTGGCTGGAGATCTGGCTTGCAACCTGGTTGTGTGCCCTGGCTGGGGAATCGAACCTGCAACCTTTGGGTTCGCCAGCCGGCACCTTGTCCACTGTGCTACTAGCCAGGGTGATGGAGGTTAATTTTTAGTGATGTTTTGTTTCATCATCTCTGTTGTGGTCAGTTTTGGTTAGTTTATTTTAAGAAATTACCCATTTCATATAGGTGTTAAGATTTATTTACGTAGAGGTTTTCTATTGAAATTTCTTATATATAATTTCCTCTTTTGTCATTTTGTTTATATTTGTGCATTTTTCCACTTTGTTAGTGTTACAAGATAAACACTCTGTTCTTTTAACCATGTTCCCACCTTTTTCTTTTTTCTACATTTAAATATATTGAAAAATATATTGAATGCTCATCATTAATTCTTCCATTAAAGCTGCCCAGTTACCTCTTGATTGCAGTACATCTTCTTATAAATTTTCAGCAACAGCATGTGTATGTGTTATTTCTGAGTCCTTGTGTATTCAGAACTGTTTCTTTTTTTCTTTCTATAGACTTGGTATTTGAAGGAAAGCTTTGCTCTTACATTCTTAAATTTCTTAAAAATGCTGTTTCATTGTTGTCCTATATGTATATATTTTTATATATATATGTATATTGCTTTTGAAATCTGATTTTATTACTTTTTAATGTTATTTATTTTGCTCTAAGGATTTTTCTCTTTGTCTTTAAACTCTAGTATTTTTACTAAAATGTATCTTGAAGTAGATTATTCTCTGTTAAATTCCTTAGGTATGCAGTAGACTACCTCTGGTGGTTTAGATTTTCTGCCACTTCTGGAAAGATTTCTTGAAGTATAATTTAAATAATAATTCTGTTCCATTGTATTGTTTCTTAATGGGCATTAATTACACAATGCTGGAGCTCTTGTACATGTTACATTTCAGATACATTCTTTTGAGCCTGTTTACTCTTCCATTTTTTATCTCATTTCATTAATCCTTTTTTTAATTTTAATTTTTGCCTTCAATGTCTCTTGTTAGATTTTCAGGCAAATTTATTCTCCCTTGAGCACTTTGTAATTTATTCTTAATTCAGAAATGCTTTTGTTTTTTTCTCTCTCACATTAGGATTGATTAGTTCTCATTGCTTTTCTTATTGGATTTTGTCATTTCTGTTTTCAGTTTTTGAATATTTGGTTTTGTTTTTATCTCCAAATACATGCTTGCGGTTAATTCAGTTTGAAGTACTGCTTTACAGTTTTCTAATGTTTCATTGTTTCTGGTGTGTTATCATTGTTTTGTGGGGAGAATATTCCTCAGCTGACATGTTGTGATTTGAATTCTGTTTTCTTTTTCCAGTAGCTTTTATGGAATTGGGTTGATCCCCCACCACCCCACCCCTTTCTAGGCAATTTGTGGACAAGGTTCTTAGTTGATAAATGTCTCCTGTCAAAATAGTAAAGTACACTTTTAAAAAAATGGGTGATGGCAGTGATGAAGGGAATTAGGCAGGGACTTGTGTTCCTTTTTCTCTTTGGTTTCTGCAGTATCCTTATTTTGTCCTCCTTTTCCTTCACTGCCATCATATCTCCAAGGAGCACCTCCCTTCTCTATTGATGTGTCTTCCCCAGGAAACACTTGCTGCTCCCGTTTAGTTTAATCTCCAGGGTAGCTGATGCTGTGAACTACTGAATTCCAGCATTCAGCACTTGGCACTTGATGTTGGGCTTTATTTTCCTGCAAGTAGCTTTTTTCAGTGCTTCGTCTGTGTAGTCTGGTCTCTTTTGTTTTTCAAAATCTTGTGAGCTTCTCTCCCCTGCGCTATGTACCCACATGCTTACAGAGGCAGTGGGACCTCTGTTGGATTTTGGTGTTTATTTCTCTACTTACAGGTAATTTGAAGTTTGTGGTATTCTGTGTCCTACTAGTACTGGAGGTTATGTATAGTTTTATTTGCATTTTTCGTGATTTTATATTTTGGGGAGAGAGAGATTGATACTCGGGCTTCTATCATTATTCTTCTGAGTTCCAGAGGAGCTTTTAAAAATAAAATTCTTTTAGATCCTAGCTCTGGAGACCCTGAATCTTTTTTTCTTTCTTCTCCTTTTTCTTCTCCTTCTTCTTTATTTTATTTTATTTATTTTTTTAACTCTTTAGATGATTCGAATAGAACTACCTGGTTTTGGGAACTGCATGTCTCAGACCAGAGACCAGCAGGCATTTTCTGTAAAAGGTCAGGTAGATGGTAAATGGTTTAGGCTTTCATAGCATGTATACTTTTTGTTGCATTTTTTCCCTTAACCCTTTAAAACATTTTTTTTTTTTAATCATTCTTAGTTTTAGGACTTAACAAAATATTCTGGTTGATTTTGACTAACTCCTGCCATAGAACATCTTCAAATGCCTTTTTCTGAACTTGGCTTGAGAGATAGTATATATAATGTTTACTTTTTCCCAGGAGAGTGAAACAAGGAATGTTTTTAATGCCTAAAGCAATTTGGATGTACTCTGAAATATAAAAGGGGAGTATAACAAGGTAATGAGGTAGTGGCCAAGGAAGCATGGAAATAACTCTGAAATGCAAATTGTAAGGCTAGGTGTTACTAGTTAGCTGCTTTAACAAGAGTGCGTTAGGTTTCCTGTAAAATGCCCGATTTCACAAAATACTGCTCTTTGATGGGTGCCCAGCCTGTTGACTCCCACAACATTTGTAAGTATGTGAAGGAGGGGCCCTTAGAGAATATGTTGCAAATGTACCTCTAGAGTTATTTGCTTAAATTTAAAGAAGTTATACCAAATTTGTCTTTACTTTTTGCATTGCTGATACTGAACTTTTCTGGCAGTACACAGGGTCACTTTCTTTCTAAGGCAATGCTTGATTGGTGTTGGTAAAACAGACACAAAATAGCTTCCTATTTCCCAAGGCTGGAGGGCATGTTCTTAGTCTTAGAGCCATTACCCCAGTGTCCAAATTTATTGGAGAGGGTAGCTGAAACCTTACTGTTTGGATGCCCACCCTTACCACTTCTCATTCCTCAGCCAGCTTTTAAACAGGCTTTAGGGCTTAAGGCTCACTTGAGGAGTAAAGAAATCTTTCTGGAAGGGTAAATAACATGCATAACAGTGTAAAGATGAGAAAGGAATAAGGCTTAATTAGCAAGCTCATTAGTCATTGAGTCATATCTGATGTTACTCACTGACAAGTTCTTCTTTCTGTACCCACTAGAAGAAAACATGAAATGGAGGTCAGTTGCCACTTAAAAAAAAAAAGATCCTGAAAAACTTGTAGAAGCCATATTATTTAATCCTTCTGTGCTTCATCAAGAGACTGATTTCCACTATGGAATCACTATGGTTTGAAACAGGGGTTCTTGAGCATTATTTTAAGGCATTATGGTAGTCACCTTTATTTTGGTGTGTAAATTGTCCTATTTATCTTTATTATTCACTGATGTAGTCAGAGTTTAAGTTTTTCATACAGACTCTTAATGTGGGAGGGAGAGACAGTTAATAGGTCAATAATTTTGCTTGATGCAGTGTCCTTGACTGCATCCACTGCTTTGGAAATGTTATGATTTTCATTTTCTTGCCTAACAAGAAAAATGGGCAAAAGTAGAGCCAGCTTTATTTCTTGTCTCCACTCTGATTCACTTTTTATAGAAACCAGAATAATCTTAAAGGACAAAGTAGACAATATCACATTGTAATCAGTATTCAAACTCCTTGCCTTGCCTACAGGGCATTCAGTATCGGGTGCTTTCCAGCTCTCAACTCGTCTCTCGCTGGTCTCTCCCTTGTTCGCTGTGCACTAGCTGCATTGGCCTTCATATTGTCCCTTTGGGACGTTTCAACTTTGTTCCTACCTCAGGACCTTCTTGTCCCCGCCACCAGGAATGCTCTTTTTCCCCATCTTCTTGAGAATGCTTGTTTATCATTGTTGAAGAGACTCAGATACTCTTCATCCTCACTAAAAATAACTCGTCATATTCACTAAAACAGGGCCCTTCCCTTGCACACTGACCTTCTTTCAGGTATTTATAAAATGGATGGGAGATACAGCTAATTAGTGGAATTCAGGGGTCATTAGGGCAGGAACATGTTCATGTTTGCCATTAAATTTTGGCTTTCTAAAATACTGTCTAGGACATAGTAGATACTCATTTTGAAGAATTAATGGAAGTTTTGGCCAGTCTATATGAATTTTATTTCAATTATAATCCCTTTTGTTATTGATAAAATGTGAACAATGGTGTAACTACCTCACTACACTCCACTTTTCTCAGGGGAAGATAAGGGTTAATTCCTTATCATCAACTTGGAAATATACATGAAGACACGTTTTACGTGCTCTTAACTGTTGGGTTGGCCAAAAAGCTTGTTTGTTTTTTTCCATAAGATGGCTATAGTAGCAGTTAGTTGTCTTTAATTTTATTTGAATTTCATTCAAAACAGTTTTGTTATATTGTGACAGCTGTCATATCAGTGTGCATTAAAAAACTTAACCAAAATTGGTAAATTTTTGTGTAGCCATTTTAATATTGAAGATGAAGGAAGATACACAACATTTTTTACTTATTATGCTTTTATTATTTCAAGAACTGTAAAAGCACAACTGAAATGCAAAGGAAGATTTGTGCAGTATATGGGTCAAGTGCTGTGACTGATCAGTTGTGTCAAAAGTAGTCTGTGAAGTTTCTGCTGGAGAAGATTTCTGGATGGATACTTCATAATTGGGTAGACCTATTGAAGTTGATAGCAATCAAATTGAGACATTAATTAAGAACAATGAACATTATACCAAGTGAGAGATAGCCAACATACTCAAAATATCCAAACTATCAAGTTACTGATGAAAATGAAAAATGCGTCTTTTATTTTACAGAAAAAAAACCATATGGACTTTTTGACCAGCCCAATATACATAGTTTAATTGTAATTAAATAATTGTATAATTATATATATATATATCCTCCAGAAGAATATAAGTTCTGTGGAAACAGATGATTCTGTCATGTTTTTCACTGTGTCTTCAACACCTAGTGCTCAGATACAACCTGAATGAGGAAATGTTTTGGATACCTGTTCTTTCATGCTAACGTCAGTAAAGGGTTAGCAAATACCTGTATAGGAATGATGGTCTTCTCCTCTTCTGGAACCTTGGCTCATCAAGGGAGGTGCACAATGTACAGATACAGAGTCAAAACACAACAACTTTAAATGCTTGAGTAAAGGAGGAACTAGTTACAAGCTGCTACCTGTTCTGTTCCTCCTGATTATATTTTGAAGAGGGTGGTGACCCAGTTCTGGGCATCACACCCACTATTGCACTGTTTTTACTTAAGTCGTATTTGTATTATCCACATTTCTTATTTAATCACTTCATATAAAAGTCCCTAGCCCTGCCTGGTGGCACAGTGGATAAAGTGCCAGCCTGCAAATACAAAGGTTGCTGGTTGGATTCCCAGCCAGGTTGCAAGCCAGATCTCCAGCCGGGTCTGTGGCTCGAGGCAGGTGAAAGACAACCATACATTGATGTCTCTCTCCCTCTCTGCCTTTATCCCTTCCCCTCTCTCCAAAAATAATAAATTAAAAAACAAAACAAAACAAAAAGTCCCCAATCATAGTTGTTATTTATAAGGCCATTGCTAGTCTTATCAAAGAGGTGGATATTCTTAAACTTTGAATTAAAATTCGCCATAATAAAGAACAAATTTCAGCTTGCTGTCAGGGAGAAATGTTGGATTCTGATGAAAGACACATGCAAGATGTCACATTCTCTTTTAATCCTCATGGCAGCTTGAGGGTTGATGGCAACACATCTAATATTTATTTTGAGGCATGATTTATAACTCTTATGTATGACAGAGTCTGACATTTGGTGTTTCAGAGAGAACAGAAAGGATGAATATAAGATTGGAAAGGAAAAGGAACTTAGCTACCAGATTGGTTAGCGAGGACAGAGTAAAAAATCAGAGTTGCTTTTTGAGCTTAACTGGTTGTTACTTTGACTGAAATAAGGAAGAATAGAACAGTGTTTCTTAAAGTATTCTGTGAAACACTGGTTCCAGGAGATATTAATAGGTGCCCCATGGGGGAAAAAAAGAGTAGTTAAAAATAAGTTCAGGAAATGCTACATATAATATTTCCCTCTTGTAGGTTCACAAATGTGCAAGGCTATGAAAAGTCTCTGACCAAAGAAACCTGTTTACTGTGCTGACCTTTTCAGACCATAACTATCAACATACTGTGAATTGGCCTTCTGTGAAAAAGGCTGGTCTAGAGGAATTTGAGTTTATAGGTGTAGAGCCTTGGGGTTTGAACTTGAAGTTAGAACTCAAAATTAAATTGCCAGCAAATAACCCTGGCTGGTGTGGCTAAGTGGATTGGCACCAGCCTGCGAACGCAAAGGTTGCTGGTTCGATTCCCCAGTCAGGACACGTAACCAGGTTGCAAGCCAGATCTCCAGCCAGGTCTTTAGCTGGAGACAGGTGAAAGGCAACCATACATTGAAAATTTAATTAATTAATTAATTTGATTTCTAGCAAGGTTTTGGAAATGAGAGAGAATGAGGCTTAGAAGTGTAGTTTTGTAGATAAGCTAAATGGAAATAAGACAAAACTTGGGAAAAGAAAATAATAATACCTAGTTATAATCTTGAACCTAACTGAGACTACTGAGTTGCATGTGGGTCTTTCAGATGAAGACAACGGCTGTTCAAAACCTCAAGTGTGTGCTCAAATCATACTAGACTTTATATGATTCACTGTAATCAGATAATAAGAAATACAGGTAGTATTTATGAATACAAATCTAGAGCCATAACTGTGAGTGCTGCTGAGACTATCCCTGGTTGGATGTAGAGACAGAAAGTGTGTGAATAGGGAAGGCAGCTCTCAGAGACACAGGCAAGGAATGCTGACAGAGAGACCGACAGACAGACAACACTAGAAATTGCACATGGAAGGCAAGGGAGGAATGTTTTATCAAATAGGTGGCCGTAGGTATTAGATAAGACATGAATATAAGATTATTAGGTCAAACTTCTCTATTTTATACGTGAGAAAAATAAGACTGAGGGAGGAGCTAGAGACCTTTGCTCAGGATTAAATGTTAGCAGAGTCAGGATTAGAATCTTGTCTCTTCATTGTTGCCTCTTTGTAATCTAGAGATTTCCAAAAGGACGAGACTGCCGACGATGATGTTAAAAGTATGCCCTCTCTTGGGAAGAGGATTGGCTGTCCCTGAAAAGGCCCCCACAGGATGGGAACTGCATGCCTTAGTAGATTTATCAGGTTGGCCATAAAGTCCGTATGGTTTTTTATGTCAAGTAAAGGACACATTTTTCATTTTTATCACTAACTTTATTGATTTGGATATTTTGAGTGTGTTACCTATCTCCCACTATGGGATTCTAGCGGGTAGAGGCCAGGGGTGCTGCTAAACATCTTCCAGTGCATGAGACAGCCCCAGAGCAAAGGATTATTTGGCCCAAAGGTCAATAATACCAAGAAACTTTGCAAACCACTTTTGACATGTTCAGCCAGTCTTAGCACCTTCTCCATACAGTGCTCAAATCTGCTTTTTTTTTTTTTTTTTTTTCATTTCAGTTGTGTTTTACCTTTCTTGAAATAATAAAGCATGATACTCCAAAAATAATGTGTATTTCTTCCATCTTCAATATTAAAATGGCTACACAAAAATTCACCAGTTTTAAGGGTTTTTTTAATGCTCTCTGATATGACAGCTGTCACAATACAACCTAACAAAATGGTTTTGAATGAAGTTAAAGACAACTAAGCACAATTAGAGCCATCGTACCCAAAAATAAACAATCAAAACTTTTTGGCCAATCTAATACCATAGTAAAGGGTCTGTGGCTCTGAAACCCAGTCCATCTACACTCTAATTAATTAATCTTGGAATCAGTCTCGTCAGTTGATGTCAATTAATTATCAATTCTTACAATCAGAATGTCAATGTATTAATTTATAGGGGTGGGGGCTGCCTTTTGAAACAGACTCAACAAGTCCTGGCTAACATATTCTCTTCCCCATGGATTTGCCACATAGGAAACCAAATTATAATTAGAAGTTGCTTAGTGAGTATGTAGGCAGAACAAGTAGTGTAATATGTTTGGAATGTGTAATGGAGTCAGGCTTTTTTTGTAATCTCTTAGGCACCAGTTACCTCATCTGTCAATTGGGAGCAATAATAGTATCTTGTTCGTAGAGGGTTGGGAGGATTAGGTAGAGTGACCTGTGCAGAGTGTATTATAATTTGCTCCTAGTACCTGGTACAGGTGTCCTAGTGTGATAACTACTCTCAGTACTATAATTCTTAGGACACAAGTACTGCTGGAAACTTTCTGCCTCTAAACACTACATGAAGGATAAAAGGCAGAGAATTTTTTTTCTTTTCTACTTGTCCTGTGCCTGTACTTTCATGGTTAACCATCCCATTTTTGACTATTGACGTTTTTACTCCATGAAGTTACCCATCAAGCCTGTCTTAGATCTTGAGTTCTAGGTTCCAGTTTGCTCTTTATAGCATGCTCATCTTGGATGCTCTGTTCAATCAGTAGGTTGAACCATACAAAATTGTTGATATTCTACTGGTTTTCATCTGTAAGAATAACAGTGTCACATGATTGAACCTAATATACTGTTTTTAAAATTTAATTCCTTTCACATGGTCCCAATATTTTCTATTATGAGAGGCTAAGTCTTTTAAGCAGTTTTGAAGCCTTTCTGTTAAATGCAAAGGGTTGCATCATTATACTTCTTTCCCTGTGATCAGGTTCTGAGAAGGTTCTGCTATTATACGTGTGCCTGTGTCTTTACTGTAGTGCAGCGATCTTCAACCAGTGTGCCACAAGATTTTTAAATCATGCGTTGCCCTGGCTGATGGGGCTCAGTGGATTGAGCGCCAGCCTATGAACCAAAGGATTGCCGGTTCCATTCCCAGTCAGGACATATGCCTGGGCACTGACCTTGTTACACTTAGATTGTTAACTTTAAATATATATATTGCAGTAGCTATCTGGTATGAATGAATCAAAATTATACCTAGTTTTTGTGTCAGATTGGCAAAAAATAATTTTTTTGGTATGCTGCAGAATTTCAGCAATTAATTCATGTGTTCCATGAGATGAAAATGGTTGAAAATCTCTGCTCTAGTGTGTCATTTTTCTCTCTTTACATTTAGTCTATTTGCTCATGCCAGCATTGAACATATGAAGATTATTTGTACTTCCTTGATTGATCATTTGTATGGTGCATTTGAAAATTAGGATTATTAAACCAATATTTGCTGCTACTATACATTTTTGCATATGATATCCTAGATTATAGGCATTAACTTCTAATGTTTCCAGTTTTGGTAAAGATACCATGGATCAGTATCAGACTTGTAAATTATTTTATTGCACTAGAATGTCAGTATAATACTGATAGGTAGTCAGAATGCCTAACAATTGAAGAGAAATATGTTAGTTTAAATATATGCAAATAAAACCAAAGGCATTTAGGGAAGAAGAAAATCTGTAGGCTACTCTAACAGATTATCTTATTTCAGCCACATTTCTTTTTGGTTCTTGTCCACTTATGGAGTGTGAATTCTGTGTGGCTATAAATCACTGTATAGATGATATTTCTCAGTTTTCATCCCATAAATTTTGTCGCAAAGAGTTTTTCAGGTTGATCTTTAGTTTTCTTAATTATTATTTGTAAGTCTCTAAGAATCTTCAAGAGTTAATCATCTAATTTTGATTGTTAGTGTAAAGAACTTTCTCCCCTGGGATGTCACTGTACTGTTCTTTTTTAAAGTAGACTGATCTCACAAGTGCTTCAAAAAGAATAAAATACATAAAAAATAAACCTAACAAAGGATATAAAAGATCTGTACTTGGAAGCTTGTAAGACATTGAAGAAGATACAAATAAGTGGAAGTACACACCATGTTCATGGATAGGAAAAATTAACATCATTAAACTGTCCATACTGCCCAAGCAATCTATAGATTCAGTGCAATTCCTATCAAGATTCCAATAACATATTTCACAGAACTAGAACAACTATTTTAAACCACAAAAGGTCCTGCATAGTAATAGTGATCCTGAGAAAGAACAGCAAAGTTGGAGGAATCACACCACCTAACTTGAAACTATGCTATAAGGCCATAGTAATCAAACAGTGTGGTACTGGCATAAAAAGACACATAGATCAATAGAACAGAATAGAGAGCCCAGAAATAAACCCACATTGTTATAGTCAGTTAATATTCAACAGAGGACGCAAGTACATACAATGGGCTGAAGATAACTCATTTAATAAATGGTGTTGGGAAAATTGGACAGATACATGTGGAATAATGAAACTAGACCATCTTCTTACACCACACACATGAATAAATTCAAAATGGATTAAAGACTTAAATGTTGGACTCAAAACCATAAAAATGGTAGAGGAGCACATAGGCAGCAAAATCTCAGATATTGCTTGTAGCAATATTTTGTCTGATTCATCTCCTCAGGGAAGGGAAATAAAAGGAAAAAAATAAATGGGACTATATCATACTAGAAACTTTTTTCACAACACAGGAAAGTATCAACAAAATAAAAAGACAACTCACATAATAGGAGACCATGTTTGCCGATACATCTGCTAAGGGGTTAATATTAAAAATTTATTAAAAACTTGTAAAATGCAACACAAAAAAAACCAACTCAATTTAAAAAACGGGCAAAGGACTTGAATAGACACTTCTGCAAGGAAGACATACAGATGCCAATAGACATACAAAAAAAATGTTCAATGTCACTAATCATCAGCAAGATGCAAGTTAAAACCACAATGAGATACCATCACCCACCTGTCAGAATGGCCATCATCAATAAGTCAACAAATAAGTGCTGGTGAGGATGTGGAGAAAGGGAAACCCTAGTGCATTTTTTGTGGGAATGCATATTGGTGCAGCCACTGCAGAAAACAGTATGGAGGTACCTCAAAAAAACTAAAAATGGATCTGCCTTTTGACTCAGCAGTCCGCTTCTGGGAATATATCCAAAGGAACCAAAAACACTAATTGGGAAGAACGTAAGCACCACTGTTCATTGCAGCATTACTTACAATCGTCAAGACATGGGAGCGGCGCAGGTGTCCATCAATAAATGGGTGGCTTAAACAACTAATGGACATTTACAGAGTGGAATACTCCTCAGCCATTAAAGAGGAAAATTTCATCCTTTGCAACAGTATGAATGGATCTGAAGAACATTATGCTAAGTCAAATAAGCCAGTCAGAGAAAGACAAATGCCATATGACTTCACTCATATGTGGAATCTAATGAACAAACTGAAGTAACAAGCAAAATAGAGACAGACTCCTAGATGGAGAGTGGAGGGGAGGGATGCTGGGCAGGGGTTGTCTAGGAACAAGGACTCATGGACATGGACAGCATTGCGGTGATTGCGGGGGAGGGAGCCGAAGGGGGCTAAATGGTAATGGAAAAAAATACAATACAGTTAAAGTGAAAATAAAAAGAATAAAGTAGGCCAATGTAGTTTATAAATCAGCTGTTATAAAATCCTGGATGTGTGATACAGTCTTCTTGCATTTTCATTCGTAAATACTATTAGGTGTCATTATATGTAAAGATAGCACATTCAGATATTGAATTAAAGTCTTTGTTTATATAAGATACATGTATTGTGAGCCTTGTATATTAACAGGCGAACTTAAATATTATATAATGTATGTTGAATATGACATTTTACTAGAAGCTAATTAAAAATGTTACTGCTAATTATAACAATTAAATGACTGTTGAGTGCTATTTTAAGTGCCAGGTACTAAGATAATTGAAATAATATTAAGATGCTTTGTATATTTTACTTAAACATCTAAAAAATTAGGAGGTATATAGTGTTATCCCTATTTTACAAGTGAAGAAGCTGAAACACTGTAAGGTCACTCAGCTAGTATAGCAAAGCGCTGGAATGAAATCTTAGAAGTTACAGACCTGCCATCAGCATAGTTAAGATTTGGTGGTGAGCCGGGCATGCTTTTGAGTGCTGAAAGAATCCCTGCTTCTCTGGAATTGACAATCATTTTTGCTGGCACTTGAGATGGGCCTGACTAAAGGACCACTGTTTATCTTCAGTGCCTTGCTGCATATTTGGCAGTTCGGTTCAGTTATCCTGTATTGAGTAGTTTCTGTGTGCAAGTGCTGTTGCTGTAGTGGTCACTAGGAGATAGAGAAATGAACAAGACCATCCTGCCCTCAGAACTTATAGTTTAATCTGGAAAAGAGGTGGGTCTACAAGTAATGTGGTAGTGGCTCAAATGGACTGCAGCAACTGGGAGAAATAGACTAATTCCATGCCCTGGGGTCAGAGTAGAGGGGTGCATTTTAACTGTTCCTTTAAGGAGAAGTTAGTAGAAAGGGAATGTAGGCCAACTTTCATGAGGGAAAACGACATTAGGAGACTTAATTTGAAACTTGTCTGGGGAGGAAGAAAAAGGTGAGGAGTCTGACAGCAACAGTTGAAACTGAAACAAATGGATGAGAGGAGGGATGCCACCTTGGTACTTGACACCCAGGTTGGCACTGTCTTACGCTGAAGACCTCCACAGAGGGGAGATGCTTACAAGCGAGATGCCGCCCAGTGTCTCACCATCTTGAAAGTAATCCTTTCTTTTGATCACCTTCCTGATTTATGCAGTTGCTACAAAAAGAAATTAAATGTGTTCTGTCTTTCTCAAAAGATGGTACAAGTCTCTCATTAGTTTTATAAGGTGATTTAACTCATATGTATTAAAAACTATCAGGAAGAATTGAAAAGTCACGTGTTTTTGAAAGTGGCATACTTTGTCCCTCGCAGTACTAAATTAATCTGAAATTTTATTTCCCTTTTTTTTTAACCTGTGTGCCTATTTATTTCATTTTGACTTTCTGGTAGAGGAGTTTGCGGATTTAAAATTTTTAAATGCATTATGCTTTTACAACTTAAACTTTATTCTTACCCATTTTTATTTTTGTGAACAATTGAGCAATCTATTAGCCTTTATAACAACTGGAAAAGGAACACAGTTTTAGCTACTGCCCTCAGGAAGCTTACGTTGTATTTGAAGAGGAAAGAAACATTTTAAGAAAGCTTCCAGAGGTATATATAAGTAGATGTTTCTTCTGCTACCTCCTTGTTCTGTGTGCTCAAGTATATCAAGCTAGCAATTACACCTGTTTGCTTTCTGCCCCTTCCCATCTGTGCCCATCTCTGCTCTAATTTAGGTGTATCCTAGACAGTGAAGCCTTTCCCAAAACCACGTACAAATTTAACACTTTATCTCCTTTGTTTGCTAAGCCTTTGGTGATGCCCTGTATAATACTTAATTGTATTTGCTCGTATGCTTGTCTTTTTCCCGCATGTAAGCTGTAAGCTCCTTGAAGCCTTGGACTTAAGGCTTACTCATATATGTTTGAGGCTGATAGAAATATCAGAGAAGAATAAAAGGTTTGCGAGGGACAGCGATAAGTTTAGTGTAGAGTTTGATAGGATGCAAGATAATCCAATGAAAATGTCTGCTAACAGTTGAAAACATGGGCTTGGAGCTTGATCAGAGCATTAGATGTAGGTCACAATGTGGTATGAGCTGCCAAGAGAGAGTCTGTAGGGAAGAGAGCCCTGGGTAATAACCTCATTTAGGGTGTAGAAAGATTTAAAAAGCCAAGAAATGTGGGTGACAAGGATTGGTTAGGGACCTATAAGAATTAAGTGATACAATGGCTAAGAAGGAAGATGACTGTCAGGTGGCCCAAGAGTGTATAGAAGGATAGGGACTGAGAAGCCTGAGATTATTGATCGCCACAGAGAGACTACTCAGGAGGATGAAGGTGATCTAGTTTGCCAGGGATCAAGGTCAGAGTGGCTGGTCAGAAAGAAGCATTGAGGATAGATATTAAGAGGTGTGGTAAAAGGAGGGGGCCAAGGATAACTGGTTTGGTTAACAAAATCCAGGAGAGGCTTGTTTGGGGGAGGCTAAAGAAAACAGTCTGTTTTTGTTTGTTTGTTTTTTAAAGATTTTATTTATTATTTTCAGAGAGAGGGAAAGGGAGAGAGGGAGAGAAATATCAATGTACGGTTGCCTTTCACCTGCCTCCACCTAGACCAGGCTGGAGACCTGGCTTGCAACCTGGTTATGTGCCCTGGCTGGGGAATCGAACCAGTGACTTTTGGGTTTGCAGGCTGGCACCTTATCCACTGTGCCACCAGCCAGGGTGGAACAGTCTTTTATGTGGTACAATGTATTTGAATATTGCTTAAGTAAAGTAAAGGAACCAGTATGAAGTGGTGGTGGTAGCTTGTGATAACAATCAAGGAAATGATGTCTTGAACTAGACTTTAGTAAGTAGCCTGAGTAAAGACAAGAGTAATTTAGGAAACTTGAATAGAGGAACATGTTACTAAGTTAGAGATGTATGAGTGGATCACTTATGACTGAGAAGAATAAGATTCTAATAGAACTAAGAACTCAGTTTTAAACATTTTAGTCAACTTTGCTCCGCCAGATGTTATGTCTATTCATGGGTAACTAATTAACCAGATGGGTATAGTAGGAGGATAATAGAGCAAGTGAAACATGAGCAAAACTGGAGTTGCAGACCACTGAGATGTTAGCTTTTTTTAGGGAGGCAATATAATGAGAAGGGGTCTTTGACTGCCTTTGAACCTGTAGGTCAGAGTGTATGCACAAGATTCCATGTAAGTGAAGAGAAATAAAAGGAGATAAGGGTATACCAGAGGAGAAATCTTGAAAATAGAACAATTTCAAGTGATAACTTTTCATTGGAGGCCCTATGTACTCTGTGAATAGCAGTCAGAGAGTACAAATCAAAGGCTTGGAATGAAGGGCAGGAACTGTGTGAAACCAGAGTGTTTGAAGGATAATCAACATGATGGGATGGAGTAGTTATGCCTTAACATTCTCTTAACGTATCGCTAACATTACTTTCAGCCAGACCGTTTGAATGGGTTGCAAAAGTGAGTATTGATTTACTGAGCTGTTCTTTAGTAGCCACAGATGGAAATGACAAAAGGTGATTAACTATCAAACTCTGTAAATAATCAAAAAGATACAAAGATGTGAAAAGTGTTTTCTCATGGTTCTGCATTCAATTGTTTAAATATTGGAATAAATACTTCTTGAAGTCTAGAGTTTTTAATTAAGAAAACAAAGCTCATGTTAAATTTACAGATCAGAGTTACGCCTCCCTAAATATTGCCAACTTTATTTTTGTGAGCTTGTTCAGTGACATAATGAGCATCCTGTTTCCTTAAGCCTTTAAGTGTAGGTTCTTGTGAGCTGACAGGATAGAAGCTCTTAAGAACTGAGTAGGCTGATAGAGCAGCTGGTGTGACACTCAAATGTTCATATTGCCTTCTAGCTCCTGAACAGAAGGGGGAAAACAACACTGTTTTAATTTAGAAATCTCTTCCTTGACTATAGCTGACATTCTCAAAACTAGTGAGACTAGAAAATGATAGAACATTTCGTTCTCATATTTAACTGGAGATATAATATGTTCTTATATTTGGTGGTGCAGTGCACAGAATTATATAAAAATAATTTTCTTTATTTTTGACCTTTTCAGAGGCTTACTTTTTGCTAGGAAACTGTTATTATTATGATGGAAGTTTCTAACATGCCTAAATATAATAATAGAATAGGAGAAAAACAAAGGGTAGTTTATTTTGAGGGAGAGCAGAAGGTGGGTATCTAAATTACAGCTTTCTGTTAAATTTGTTAAAACTGAATACTGTCAGGTGTTTAAAATCATTTTACATATATTCAAAATGTAGCCGTATGAGCCTCTACAGTTTTTACTTTAAAAGCAGGAAATTAATGCCCTGGCTGGTGGCTCAGTGGATAGGTGCCGGCCTGCGAACCCAAAGATAACTGGGTTCAATTCCCAGCCAGGGCACATAACCAGGTTGCAAGCCAGGTCTCCAGCCAGGTCCTTAGCTGGAGGCAGGGGAAAGGCAACCATACATTGATGTTTCTCTCCCTTTCTTCCTCCCTCCCTGCCCTTCTCTCTAAAAATAATGGGAAAAAAAATCTTTTTTTTTTAAAAAAAAAGGAAATTTGCAGTATTTCTATAAGGTTTTAAGTACAAAATGTTAATGTACCTAATATTAAAATCAAAACCATTTAAAGTAACATCTCAGAATATTTTTAGAATATGATCTGCTTTCAGTTATTCCTGCAAATCAGGAACAGCATAATAACTATGAGTAATTTGCTAATATATTTGTCAGAAAATTTTGTATTAAAATGATAATTCAACAATTTCTTCCGTTAAGGGAATTCAGGGCACACTTTTTGTCTACAGTAGTATCTTTCCAGATCAGTAGCATCAGCACCACCATCACCCGAGAAGTTAGAAAGGCAAATTTGTGTGCCTTACCCAGATCGACTGAACTGAAATTCTGGGGCTGAGGCCTAACAGTCTGTGCTTGAAGGAGCCCTTCAGGTGACTCTGATGTAAGCTGAAGTTGGAGAACCACTGATCTCTAGTATGGAGAATTCATACAGAAATGATTCTAACAACCTAATAGGCGCCACAGCACTGTTAAATTTATTCTGGTTGTGGTATATTCAGAGGGGTTATTATTCTTTGTTTGTTTGACTCTTAAGTGCAACCTTACAAAAATAAGACCACCTTTCAAGAGATACAGTTAACATCAGTGTTGAAATAATTCTAGTTGACTTGACCATAAAGCAAAATGTGCTTAGTGAGCTTGAAGATACCTATGTTTGAGACCATTCATATTAAAATTTTGTCACATACTAAGTTTAATTAACTATTTTGTTGGCATAAACAAACAATTTGTGCTGGAAATGACAGTTATCAAAAACAAGAGTAATTGTCTTTCAGACCTAGGGAAGGGGATGATGAATCCCCAGTTTACAGGACCTGGTCTACTTCATGCTGACATATTTCTTATAAACCAGAGGCTATGGAGAATAGGAGCTGTGTGTGAAGCTAGGATAAGAAAGGAAATGGGATGGTTTTTATCACACTCACTAAGCCAGACTGCTATAGTATGGTTTCATCATTTTAATTGAACTGTGAAATTTTAAAATATGAGAATCAGAAATAAGTCAACCTTATAAAGGCAAAATAGATAAATTTTTACTATTATCTGTAAACTGAGCTCATGCTCGCTGACTAAAAACAGATGAAAACAATTATGATCAGGATTACAGTGCCACCACCCAACTCCTTCCCACTAACTTCCTCGACAATTATTCAAGAAGAGGGACGAGCCATGGAAAATGAGAATGAGCAACCAGAGATGGCAGGTGCTGGGAACAAGAGTCAAGTAGCAGAGGTTGCCTGTAGGTCCAGGTAAAAGGTGCTAAATGTGTACTTAAGGTACAGGGACAAGAGGAGTCAGTGGTCACCTTGAAGACTAGCTTCAGTGCAGCACAGGGAAAGAAGCTAAATTGAAATGTGTTGATCTATGAGTTGGAGATAAAGTAGAAATAGCAAATTTCAGAAAAGATAATAACTGCCTTAACTGGATAGGATTTTGATTATTTAAATCTAATTGCTCACTTTATTATGCTTGATTTAGTATCATTTTAATTTAATATGGATAAGCCTAAGAAATTGTCACTCAAGTAAATGTGCCATTTCCTCCAAGCTTTATGAGATTCGGCATTATCACTTTATATAGCCTCAAGGATCTAGGACCCTGGTTAAAAACTATTGTCATATAGCAGTCATTGTATAATTAATTTGAAAATCTGAAATACTTTTTAACTTCTTCTGTCTTTAAAGGAAAGTTTATATATCTTGCTGCATACCAAGGTGGTTTGGAAACTCCTTGAATGCTGTGACTCTTAACTCACTACACCCCTGGCATATTTTTTTAAACATAGGATTATTATGAGATTTGGTTTTGTTCTGCTGTTTAGATTGCCATCATTTAGTATTATAAACCTCTCTTTCAAATTGATTTTTAGCTTAAGGTTTAAAACAGAAACATTTCTATTCAATAAATATTAAATATATTCTGGACAGTGCTATGGTTTAAAAAATAAATGACACAAATCCTACCTTGAGATCACAGTTCATTGGGGGAAGACAGAGAAGTAAACAAAATCATTGTAGATGTACTATAAAAGATATACAGTGATTTTCAGGCTTTTTCGTCTCATGGCACATGTAAATTATTAAATTCTTCAGTACTCTAAAAATAAATTTTGCTGATCTAAAAAATATATAGGTAAAATTTTAATTCATTCATACTGATGGCTATTATTTATGTTGGCTGTTGTCATTTTTTTATTTGACAGTTTAAGGGAAAAGGGGTTGATATCCTTGACTAAATGATCAGGTATTGCGTGTTTGAAAATTTCTTGTGGCACACTGGTTGAAAATTGTTACAATAGAAGAACAAATTGGTGTATCCACTATTTATTTTGCCACCCTGAGAGATTTGCTGAAGTGGTCGTCTGAATTTATTATTGGCAGTGGCTATAACTGTCCCTTCAGAGAATTGTGTTTAGTGTTCACCTGTGGAAGTAGGTGATAAAGTAACTTATTGAGGAGTGTGAGGCTAATTTTAGTTCACATAAATACAACAATAGTTTTCTTGATCCTTTGAGACTAACCAGGGTTTGTAGAAGTGCTTACAGAAAAAACAAACATACGTTTTGGCCAACCCAGTAGAATAAATAGATAGATCTATTATCTCCCTTTGTTAGATGTTGGACTCTTGTCATGACTGCCTAAAACAGCTTCGGGGTGGGAGAGGAAAGTACTTAAATCCTGTGTTAACATTGAATTTTGAGCAGAATGAACCTTTCTCTTTGACTATATGGGGTCTGGCCAGAAAGTATCCAGCCACATAATATGAAAAATAGGGACACTTATTAAAGAAGATACAAGAAACATTGTACACAGGTCAGTGACTCCTCAGTCCCCTTCAAAGTAGGTACCCTTGTTCGAAATCATCTCCATCTTTAGCACAACATAATCCCTTAAGACGACCAGCAGTGTTTTGATCAGAGACATAATCTAGGGAGTGGAGGATTAATTATGTGAGCCAAGAGGCCTAGCTGTGTGTTTTCTTTAAAATCCCCTCTTTGGGGGCCTTGGCTTCCACTTAACATTTCTTAAAC
Source organism: Noctilio leporinus (assembly GCA_004026585.1). NCBI lineage: Eukaryota > Metazoa > Chordata > Mammalia > Chiroptera > Noctilionidae > Noctilio > Noctilio leporinus. Next base: position 68,091 of record PVIW01003680.1, read on the forward strand.
TTTTCAAGTGAAACACCAGAATCTTTCAGAGAACAAAGAGAAACAAAACAGTTGTTCTACTTTCTGTCGTATCTTTATTCTAAATAACATGTCTCTTCCTGATTATCATGTTGTAGCTAGCAAGTGAAAGACAGAAGGTTTTTGTTGTTCTTAGCATTTTTGTCGATCCACTACAGTCAAACCTTGGTTCTCAAACATTTCAGTTCTTGGCCAAATTATTTGTGGAAAGCATGTCTCAGTTGCCTGACAAAACTTTGGGTTTCTCTTCTTGACCCAACAACCCTTTCATGCTGATGATACCTGTATGATCAGTCGTATGTCTCAGGCAACAAACAAAGGCAATGTGATTTTCAAACTAATTGCTTCTCAAACAGTTTTCTGAAACGAATTAAGTTTGAGAACTGAGGTTCCATTGAACTTAGGTAACTGGAAGAGCCAAGAGTAGATAGGGAGGAAAATGGTGGATGGAAAAGGCTACGGGCAATTTAGCAATATACAACACCCTGATATGTAATTGGAAGTAATCTGCAATTCAAATTGTCACTTTTGGAAAGTGGCTCATTTGTATTTAGTGCTTTTTCTTGATTTCCCCTTTAAACAGTGGGGGAACTGAATGTGATTGGTGGTCATGTACTTACTAAAGCACTGTGTTGGGAAGTGATTTTTTTAAAAAAACCTCCAGAAAGGAATTTATTGACAAATTACTAAAATAATCAGGGATAGGACAGACTTTAGGCATTAATTGGCAAAGGGGCTCAAGTGACCTGGCACTGACAGGCACATTTCTGCCCTCTCATCCTCTATTCCTCCTTCCCTTGCAGAGACTTTTTATAGTTCACATTTAACTTCAGTAAGAAGAAGCAAATCTGTGCCCTAGCCTCACAGCAGAAGCCTCATTGCTGAACCAGGGGATGGAATGGACTCCACCGGAAGTTGGGAAGAGCAGATCCCGAAACAAAAGTGGGCCTATTGCTGCGGAAATGGAGGGAAAGAATGCTAAGGGGGCAGATAACAAACTGCTTAAAATACCTCTTGAATTCTGATTTCATTATATAAATAAGCGCATTTGGAAGTATTTGTCTGTTTTTGAACAGCAAAAACCTTCATTTCAACTTCATAAATGTGAAGACTTCAAGTGGAGATAGTATAGTGGAAGGAGCATGGCTTTTGAGTAACAAATAGATTCAAACCCTAGCTCTATTACATATTAGCTCTATTATGTTTCCTTATTGTTGAGAAATTGAAGAACACCCAATAAATAACACCCTTTTCTCCTGCTGAATTCTGCTCTGTGAAAAAAAAAAGAAGCTTGGCACATTGAAATAAAAATATTATTGACCAAAGCTGAAATAAAGGACTTGGTTTTTGTGTGACAACAGTGAGACTATTGAACCCAGAACTAAACAGTTAGTGATTAACTCCTACCCCTGACATTTTGAACAATAGGCTTTTCTAACCTGGGGGGTCTGCCCCTACTTACATAGACCAGAATGCATGAGTTCTGCCAATATCTGGCTCCCTAAGGATGGCCAAGAAATTAAGAGGTTACATGTGTCTAGTTGCTCTCAGAAAGTTGATCAGGCATCTCATTTCTCTTCAGTGATAATTGGTGGGGCCATGGCCAGAAGATGTTGAGAAAATTTTGTGGAAATCAGAGGAATAATGATGTACATGCCCCTAACACAGATTTATGAAACTTAATTATTTTATCTGTAAATAAATAATAACAATTTAGTGTAGGTTTGGTGTGACTATTAGATGCCAACAAATGTTGGGTGTGAAAAGTCAGGGAGATTATCAGTCATCTCCAGTTTTGGAGATTGGGTTATTGTAATAATTGATGCGAGGAGGAAGAAACCCATTTTGCCTAGATGATGAGTAAAATTGGTAATAATTGGGCAAGGATAAGGGTTTATGAAGTGGGAGGAAGCAGACGTTGAAAGAAAGTATGTCACAGAATCTGTAACTGTCATATGCTTGCAAATTAAACCCCAAGTTGGACAGAATTTTTTTCCACCAGCCATCCTCTACCAGCTGGTAGGAATTCAAAGTTTGTTTGTTTTTAATTATTATTATTGTTACTCTATTATAGTTGTACCAGTATCCCTCCAATTGCCGTCCTCCACCCATTGAATCTTCACACCATTGTCCATGTCCATGGGTCACTTACACATACTCTTTATTCCCTTCACCTTCTTTCCACCATTATCACTCTCCCCATTCCCTTCTGGCCTCTGTCAGTCTGTTCAATGTTTCCATGCCTCTGGTTCTATTTCATTTTTTTGTTTTTTATTTTGTTTTGTTTAAAGATTTTATTATTTTTAGAGAAAGGGGAAGGGAGAGAGGGAGAGAGACATTAACGTATGGTTGCCTTTCACCTGCCTCCAGCTAAGGACCTGGCTGGAGACCTGGCCTGCAACTTCATCATGTGCCCTGGCTTGGGAATCGAACCAGCGACTTTTGGGTTCATAGGCTGGCACCTTAATCAGTGTGCCACCAGCCAGGGCTACTGGTTCTATTTTACCTGTTAGTTTATTTTTGTTCGTTAGATTCCTTATAAGTGAGATCATACAATATTTAGCTTTTGCTGACTGGCTTATTTCACTTAGCAGAATATTCTCTAGTTCCATCCATGCTGTCACAAAAGGTAGGAATTCCTTCTTTCTGCTGTGTAGTATTCCATTGTGTAAAGGTACCACAGTTTTTTGATCCACCCATCTATTGATGATTGCTTATAGGCTGTTCCCAGCACTTGGCTATTGTAAATAGCACCTTCTTTGAACATCAGGATGCATTAGTTCTTTTGAATCGGTGTTTCAGGATTCTTAAGACACAGTCCCAGCAGTGGAATCACTGGGTCAAAAGGCAGTTCCATTTCTAATTTTTTTGAGGAAATGCCATCCTTTGCCAGTCTGCATTACCACCAACAATGCATTAGGATTCCCTTTCTCCACATCCTGGCCAGCACTTATTTGTTAATTTATTAATGATGGCCATTCTGACAGGTGGGAGGTGATATCTCGTTATGATTTGGAATGAATTCAAAGTTTTCCACCCAGTGCTTAGCCCAGTGGTTCACACAGTGTGCTTCCTGGACCATCAGTATCAGCATCATTTGGACTTGGTTATAGAAGCAAATTATGGAGCCTGCTCCAATCCTACTGTAAATAAGTCTGGAAGTGGGGGACCAGGATCTATATTTTAATAAACACTCTAGATAATTTTGATGGATACCAAAGTGTAAGATAACATGAGTTGCAAACATCTCCATAACAACAACTGAAGATTAATTGCACTTGGCAGTAATCTTTTTTAGTTCCCAATCAGGAAACACTTATTAAACAGGGAACATGAGGTTAAATAGGTTAAAATAGAGCTTAGCTTTGAATGCCAAACAGGCATAAGCAGTAGGACTGTATTTTCATCCTATGGGATTTGTGCCATAATGTCTAACTAAAAAACTAAACATAGCAGCAAAATGCAAAAGGGCTTGGATGTAGGCATTAGGATGAGAGAGAACCTTGGGAGGAGGTGGTGATTATACTTTGTGCAGGGGACACAAGAGGTTTTTCAGGGGAAGGGTTAGCCCATTTCAGTCACTGACTGATGCTGGGGTGGATAGAATCAAAGATGATTTAAAATCTAAAGGTAATTAGGATAACAGTGATTGAGAGAGGGAGCTGTCTATTTTGGGAATATGGTGAATCCATTGTTGGCATTTTAACTTTGAGGTGATGTTTTAAAAATATAGACAGAGAAAGAAGAGTTAAGCGCTCATCTTTAAGTAGTATATAGTAAGAGAACTCGAAAGTTGAAGAAAATTAAATAATGCATCCATTCTTTCCTCAAATGCTTATTGAATGTCTGCCACATGCCTGGCACAGTTCCAGGTTCTTAGGATGTAGTAATAGATAAACACTACCTTCAGAACTAAAACTGTAGATAGAAGACCACCTCCCCCAATTCAGTTAATGAACGAGGTAGTTTCAGGTGAATACTAAGGGCCAGCAAAGAATATAGAGTAACAGTCAGTAAATAGTGCCTAAGGGATTGAGAATTTACCTGGTCAAGGGAGGACCAGAGGTAGTGGCATGTGACAAAAATCATGGTGGAAGATAATTTTAAGAAGCTAAAATATGGTGGTGTTGGTCCAAGGAGAATTGCAGAAAAGCGTATTAGAGGTTTTGTTACGCTTTTTGGCTTTTCAGTGGCTATTCTATATGAAATGTTTGTGGGGAGAGAGGTCTGTGTGTTAGAAGAAATGTAGGCTTAGAGACACCCCAGTTCATCCATTTCAGGCACTTGTTAGCTGTGCAGAAGTTTCTCACTTTCTTTGAGTTCTTAAAAGAGTAATGAGTAGCCCTGGCCAGGTGGCTCACTTGGCTGGAGTGTTCCCATATACACGGTCTTCAGTTCAGTTCCCAGTCAGGGTGCATACAGGAGGTAATTGATTGATATTTCTCTTTCTCTCAAGTCAATAAAACCATATCATTGGCTGAGAATTTAACAATGATAAAAAGTAATGAGTAATAACACCTGATGGGATTAAATTATGATTAAATGAGAGAATGAAATTAAAGCAACTAGCATAGTGTTTGGGACTTAAATGCTTAATGATAACTGTTAATAACAGTAATACTGAATGAACCATAAAATTCAGTCATGTGAAATGAAGGTTTATTTAGTCATGTGACATACAGTTTTATTTAGAAGTTATACTTCAATCTTCTATCATGCAAAGCATTTTAAAGGAGTGAGATTAAAGTACTTTTATGATTAAATGGTGTGCTTTGATTACATTACTTGATATTTGTTTACATGCACAATACTCAAGATGAATTTTAGTAACTTTAATATTTTCTTCTTACAGATGTGTACATCTCATGATTGATACGAAGAAACTAATCATGGGCCAAAGGTCAAGATACTTCTCTGGGAAATGCTAATGCTGCTTTACAAAGTCATACAATGAGTGTTTGGTTTAAGAAAGATTTTTCTATTTAAAAGATTTTCATCTTGGAAATATATCAAGTGAAAATAAGAATCTTTTGGGAAACATTTTCCTTCTAAAAAAAAAAGACTTGTAATGGGCGACATGGCAAACAACTCCGTGTCATATAGTGGAGTGAAAAACTCTATGAAGGAAGCTAATCATGATGGAGACTTTGGAATTACGCTCGCAGAACTGCGGGCTCTCATGGAGCTCAGGTCTACAGATGCATTACGAAAAATACAGGAAAGCTATGGAGACGTCTATGGCATTTGCACCAGGTTGAAAACATCTCCCAATGAAGGTGAGTTTTATTATATTTTACTTCAGTTCTTTGTGTGGAGAGTACTGTATATTTTCTTATATTGATCATGCTTATATTGTCTTGGCTATTTGTATGATTATGCCAAAATTTTAGTGACATTAAAGGTGGGTTAACTAATAGATTGGTGTAGTTAAACTAATTTTAGTTCAAGAAATAATGTTGCAAATTAATTTTTTGGTTGATGGAAAGAAATATTTTGTACTGTTACAGGTATTATAGCAACAGGTTTACGAAGTCTATCCCGAAAGTATCGAGCAAATGTCAATATAATTTAAAAAGTTCGTGCTGCTTATACTTTAGGAACAGAACTCGAATGATAGCAAGAATGTCATTCCCTTTGAGCTAATAGTATGGAACAAGGCTTGGTAGCCCTCAGGGCATTCAGTAGAAATGAACCTTGCTCACTGTTCTTCATTTTGCCAAGTGACTTAAAGTAATTGTCATTGTCAGTAGCTGACCAAATTGTTTTTTATCTAACTTTAATAATTGGTTCATATGGTCCTTTGATCTGCCAGACATTTTCTTTGATTAAAAACAGTTTTCAATCTTAGAATTGTATTTCATTTCCCGGTGTTCATAGAAGCCTTTGGTTTCATTCTTGGTTCGTAGTAAATTTCTTTAAGAGAATCAAGAAAGAAAACTTCATTATAACTTCATTGCATGATGGTCTTTGAAATGGTTTGAGAAGGATGGTCTTTCTACATGGGTCATGTTGAACATAAATTAGGTAGTTTGAAATCGCAAATGAGGTGGAAGAATACATGAGGATGGATATTTGATGACTATAGTTTTTAGTGAGGATGGGAAATTATTAATGCTGAAACTATCAGTATATATTGCAAAGCCAAACATAGAGGGATTATACAGAAGTGTTTTTAACATTTTTTAATGAACTATGCCATGCTACTTGTGAGAAAATTTTAAATAAGGGCAAAAATTTATTTCTAAAATGGTTAAAGAATTTTAAATAATATTAAAATTAATTTTTTATTTTTTACATGTAACATCTTAAGGTGGTTAGGATAGTTGTTGATGTAAATTCAGGGTATCGAGAACAGACCCATAGCTAACAGATAGTAATTTGACAAAATTTGGAGTTCATTATGCAGACCCACTTTGAAATGTTAGCTAACTTTAGATCACCTTAGAGATTTGGGAATAATACACTCTTCTCATTAATTCAACTATACGTACTTAATTGTGTTTAATCTAAAACCTACTTGGTTGTTTAATGATCACCAAATTGATAGGAGACATTAACATTAAAAAGCTCTTGATTTAACAACATGATTTGTTCATAAAAATGATTAGTACAGGTTCAGTTTCAAACCTGTACTAAACTACACTTTCCCAAACATATCTTTGTATTCCTCTGCTATTAATTAAAATCCTATCTTTTAATAACTAACTGCTCCTCCATGTGTTCTCATTTTTATAGACATTAGTTTGCACTGGAGTCTCTTTTGTACTATTATTTTGGGCAGTACTCCTTACTTTGGTTTTGACTTAATAATGAAGGTTATTAAGTTAACTGAAAATTTTGCATCTAGTACATTTTTTTAATTTGGGGAGGAGATGGTTTATAGAACCCTTTGATGGAAGGGCTCCACCTCATGATGGAAGCTCTGAATAGTCTCTAGAAATTGTCACTTAACTCTCAAAATTTTATGTGTTGTTGCTGCTTTATGCTATTAAATAAATATGTGTAAATATTTTCTTATTCTTAAAAAATTCTTCATCTTCCTGGTTTTTGAATTTAATGTTTAAGTTGTGAAAACTCTTGTTTTCATTGTTTATATATAGTTTGTCACTTTGAAATATTTTTTAGAGAATGTGAAAAGGGCCATTTTAAGCATTATATTTGTATTTATGGTTGTAAGAATAAATAAGAGCAGCACCAGCCTGAAAAGACTATTATTTCCTAAGAAAACTTTTTAGTTTAATTTAGGAATATTTCACTCAGAAAGCTAGTGAGCATTTTATCACTGATCAACTAAGCAAATCATAATAAATGGATTGTCATCAGGGATAATCTGCATCAGGAGTTTATCTGCCCCCAAAATAGGGTCTAGATACCAAGTACTTTTTTGTTAGTAGTCCCTACTTATAGTCAAGGAAAGTTAAGATTTAAAATGATTCACCAAAGTACATGAATTTTGGTTAGATAAAACTGAAGTGTATCTTTCCCTTTAGTTCTTTCATTTATTAATCCAGTTCTTGATACATTCTTTCATTACATCTAGGTTGTTAATTATCATATATTTTACCTACCCCCTAAAAGTAGATTTAGTGTTGGCAGTTTTAATTGTAAGATAGAGTGTATAATTAAATTACATCCCAGTTTCAGAGATGTTACTACAGTGTAAGAATATGTGCATTTTTGAATTGCTGGAATATTGTATCCATCAGGTATCTGTTATGTGGCAGGTACTTTTTCTAGGCTCTGAGCATGCATTCATTAATGAAACCAATTCCTGTCTTATTTTTGCATGGGGGAAACATTCACAAGACAACTAAATGAAATGTATGGTATGCTAGTGATACATGCTTTAGAGAAAAATGAGTGTGGAGAAGGAAAATCAGAAATAATTGAAGTTGTCAATACTAGATTGCTATAAAGTCTGGAAGAACAACTTAAGGCATTTTTAAGAATATCAACAAAAACGATACATAATACAAAATTTGTTTTGGTTGTTAGCACTTATACATATTAACTCATTTTTCTCCTCAAAACAACCTTACCCTATTTTACAGTCAAAAAAACCCACAAGACAAAAGGGTTATGTGACTTTACCTCAAGTCTCACATTTCATAAGCCCAAAGCAGGAATTCATACCTTAACATTTTGGCTACAGAGAACATACTTTTAACCACTGTCATTGTACTTTCTGTTACAGAAGTTAAGCTCATATACCTTGCAAAGGAGTTAAGAATATTGAGGAAGAGGTTTCCTGTGTTCTTGCAACAGTATTTTCTTTCCCTCTTTCTTTCTCTCTCTCTCCCCCCCTCCCTCCTTCCTCTCTTCCTTCTTTCTTTTTTTAAGATTTTATTTATTGTTTTTAGAGAGGGGGGAGAGAAACATCAATGTATTGTTGCCTTTCACATGCCTCCAGCTAAGGACCTGGCTGAAGACCTGGCTTGCAACCTGGTTATGTGCCCGACTGGGAACCGAACCAACAACCTTTGAGTTCGCAGGCTGGTGCATATCCACTGAGCCACGGGCCAGGGCCTCAACAGTATTTTCTAATAGCAGGAATTGCATGATATAAAAATAATTTTGGTTTTAAGGTTCTGTTTATCAATCAGTTTTTAAAAGACATATGCCCTATTCAGGAAGTTGTACAATGTTTGTGTTCCCTCATTTAGCCTGCTGATTTATTGCTTGATTTTTTTTCTGTTTTTTTGTTTTGTTTTGTTTTTTAGCAGAGTAGTCCTTTAACTTGATTTGAAGTTTACTATATGTGTCCTGATCAATATGAAATGTTCTAACCCAGATGTGATTTTCAAATTTAAAACTTCCTAGTGGTTCTGATGAACATTTTTACTTTTAAAGAATTAGAACTATAAATTTCAAGGTTGACAGGAATTGAGACTTGTAACTTCGTATTTTTAGTTTTCTAGTAGAGTAAGCACCACCTTCAAAGGGGGGACCCCCCAAATAATGGAATTATCTTCTGGAGGGCCGGCCCTTTGTAGCACAGGCTTCCCCCCTAGGTGAGTGTTCTAGGAACCCATCTGTAGCAGTGCACCTGTTGGCATTGTTATGAGAGGCTGCATTCAGCTTCATTGAGTTTTTTTTTAAGACTTTCATGATGTTTGCCCATTTCATAATGATTTACAAGTGCACCTTTTCATACCATGCTGAGTGTTCAGCAGTTTTTTTTTTTACCAAAAATGGCATGACCTCTGTGCCCCATCCTCCCTATTCACCGACTCTCACCTCAAGTGACTTTTTTCACCCAGGGAAGCAAAAAAAAAAAAAATCCTCTGAGGGAAATATTTTGCCAATATGGAAAAGGTGAAACAAAAAAAGGGCAGGAACATTAAAAGGCATCAAAATTGACGGGTTGAACAGTGGGAAAAATGTCTCAATAGGTGTATTGCATCAAATGGAGAGTACTTTGAAGGTGACTGAAGTTTAAAACATGTAAGAATAAATACTAAATTTTTTAGAAACATCAGGGAGGTTTTGGGTCCCCCTTCATATCTAGTTTTCAGAAACCAAGAACGTACTTTTATGTCAATCTGCTTATAAAATTGTAATTGCACAAAATTAGTTTTTCTGTATCTTTATTGTTTTCCTACATTACTTTCTTATTCCTATTGAGTCGTGTTTTTTTCTTTTCTTTTTTTTTTTTTTTAAAGACTTATTTTCAGAGAGGAAAAAAGGGAGAGAAACATCAATTTATGGTTGGCTCGCAACCTGGTTATGTGCCCTGCCTGGAAATTGAACCAGCAACCTTTGGGTTCACAGGCCAGTGCCTATCCACTGAGCCACAGTAGCCAGGGCTTGAGTCATACTTCTTGATCCTTTTATTTTCACGCCAGCTTTTGGTGCCTTCTATTCTACTATGTTCTTATGTTATCCACATTGTGTTTTATATTGAATTTCAGAATAGACTCTAGTAAGATTTCTAGAAAGCAGGTGTCTAGTGTTAATCATTCAATTGGACTGCATTAAACAAAGGATAGAAATGAACTCATAAAAATTATGAATGCTATTTTGTATGAGGCATTGGCTTCATGGAATTGTAAAGGATAGGAAAGCAAATGAGACAGGTACATTTTTAAATGGTGGTTAAGTAGAAGAAAGTAAAACAAAGGAAATAAAAGTCAACAGAGGTAGAAAGAAACAAAAGGTATGTGGTGGGATCAGAGTCAACAGCAGTTGTCTCTAATGTTTCTGTAATGTTTCAGGTGGCAGTTTATATTTGCCCTCCTGGAAGTAGGGCCATTAGTAATGGTGTATTTTACAGTGTCTTCATGGTGTCATAAATAAAACTAATATTCACCCATGAAATACTTTAACTCTCAGAAAATCAGCCCTTTGCCCAGAGTAAGCCATTATTAACTTAGTAGCTGCTACAAGAACACTCAGATGCCCTGATGTCTGTGCTTGGTTACACAAGGTTGGCACAGCCCTTTCAGGCATTCCGCAAGGATTTACTTGGCTAGGTGTGCCCACCATATATGTTTTAATATGCATATAAAGCTACTAGCAAGAGTTTTATATTAATAATTCTGTATGACCTTGTCCAGAACTTATTGCTGCTATAATAGAAATAGAGAATTATGTATTATATACCAGTTGAAGTCACTAGATTTCACTGCTTATGAATTTCTTTCTTTTTTTTTTTTTTTCTGGTTGTTTGCTTAGTTTTTGTTTTTTAATATTCAGTTGTTTTTTTGTTGTTTTTTTAAATTTTACTGTTGTTATATTACATCCATCCCCTTTTCGCTCCCCTGTCTCCCTCCCCACCCACCCATTCCCCCCAAAGTCAGTCCCACCTGTTGTCCATGTCCATGATTCCTTTATACTAGATTCTCGTCTAAGCTGCTCCCCTTTCTTGCCTCTGCCTCCCCCCTCCCCCCTCCCTTTTCCCCCTAACAACTGAAGGCCTATTCCTTGTATTCATATAGTTGTAACACTGACTGTTCCTTTAACTTTGTAGCATACATACTGTTTTATAAAGTTGTGCTTGATAGATCCTGAGGCCGCATTGTATTTTTTAAAGTTCAGTTTTCTCAGAATAATGAACCTCTTTCCTTCTCACAATATCTTGTTCCAGTTTTCATAACATTATACGCTTAGAGTTTTCTTTCTTTCTGGCCAAATCTCATCTGTTCCTAGGCATCTCTTTAGCTGTTGGCAAGCCTCAGGTTCTGTCCATCTGTTAACCCTTCTCTTCACCTACACACACTCGCCAGGTGATGCCATCCACTCTTAATCCGGATGCTGGTGACCCCCACATCTCTAGCCACTGTCTGAGTATTCCAGGCTTTCAGCCTGATTCTCTTTTAGACATCTTTATTTTCTCGGACTTTCTCTTCTGAAAGCATACTTTTCTTTTCCCCCTTTCCAATGAACTGTTGTTCACCTTGGAGGTGGCCCCTTGACTTGGAACAGGTGTCTTTCACATCACTCCTATTCACTTCCTCAATGAGACGTGAAAATCCTAACTCCTTACTTGGTCTTGAGCCGAGGATGTCTGCTTCTCTACATCCCGTTACCCAGTTGAGGCCGCCACATTCCGTGGTGGTAATTCAGGTAACAGCATCCCAGCTGGCGCCTTTCCTGTCCCTCCATGCTGCCTGTCTCTTTCCTGCATAGAGCTGGTAGTAGGTTCACGTTGCACTTAGAATGAAGGTCAGACTTCTCACTTAGGCTAATAAACCTCTGTGGCATCTGCTCCGTCTTACCTCTCTAACCTTACCCGTTCTTTCCAACTGTGTTTCTCAGTGTTTGGGCATAGCAAAGTTTTCCATTTTCTTAAATACTATCGTGCCAAGGTCACTCTTGTTTCTGGGCTTCTTACATAATACACTAATCTCTTTATCTAAAATATTTACTTTGTCCTTCCTATGACTGTATCTCTTAATCATTCTTAAGATCTCAAGTTAGGTATCTTAGAATTCCCTTATCCACCCCACTCCCTATTATTTGGATTTCGGTTCCCCCTGTGTACCTTTATAACACTGGCACCACTTCCATCCAAGTACTTAATACACTGGGTTGTGATTAACTGGTTACTTGTCAGTCTGCATCACCAAACTACATAGGAGTTCCATGAGGGCAAGTGTCAGAGAAAGGCATCCTGTCTGACTCATTGTCCTTTGTATGCTTAGTGCCTATCACAGTGCCTGGCTGTTGGTAGGTAGGCATTTGGGAACAAGTGTGTAAATTTGACTTTAGACCAGTGACTCTGAAATTGGGGAAGAGGGGGCTGTCTTCCTGTCTTTGAAATAGGGAATTATTTCAAAATAGATTAATAGGATTAGTGTCTTTCCCAAGAAGAATGCACATAGAAATTTTTATACACTTTCTATTCTGTGTATCTTGCTGTGGCCCTCACTTAGGGAAGTCAGAGCAGCTGCTGCCACCACCACTGTCACAGCACACACAGACATACATACATGTGCACACATACAAGTAGGACATAATTTCAAATACAGAATTTAGGAAGACTATAGTATATGCTGTGTATTAGCCTTGATTTTCAGTTCTCCTTACTTACTACATTCCAGTGCTCTCCCCACTTCATTTCGTTAACTGAAATACAATTTTATTAGTCCTGGAAGTTGGAATGCTACATTTTCTTGTAAAACATTAAGCTATTGATATAATTTGTATTTTATTCTGTAATATGTCCTTTTCAAATATATAACAATACTTCTAAGCACTTTATGTATTTATAGAATGTAGGCTTTTTTTTTTAAACTTCCCACAGTGGTAAATTTAGAACCCCAAAGTATGTAATTCTGAGGCTGCTTTTGATGGTTTTTGCAAAGCTAACTGGGCTGTAAGGAGATCAGTGCAATGCCTGCCCTTGGCCTCATCGATCAACTGAGCCAACAGGACTAGGCAGGAGATTTCTGGTTGCATTTATTCATAAGTTGTCCTTAATGATTTTATATCATATTTACTCTATTTTTATAACTCAGACCATATTCTCACTACCAGTTTCACCAGCTTAGCTATATCTCTTCCCTACAAACTTTGCTTCCTCTCCTCACAGTGGAAGCCTCTTCCTGCATCTGTTACAGACTAACACCCGTGCCCTGGATCCTATTTTCCCTTGCCTCTTTAAAGCTTTACTCTAGCATTAGTCTGTGTCTCCTGCATCATGAGTGTCTCTACTTAATCATTTCCATGGGTAAACAACTTGCCTTAATAGCCATCACTCATTTAAAAAGGCAAAATGGGTTGTATTTACCAATTTTAATTCACCTTTACTGCGTTATTTTTCCCTGTTGTATCATACTCCTGAAAAAAGTTATTGATACTTGATTGTTTCCACTTAGTCTTTATTCATTTATTTCTTATCAGACTTTCTTTATATACCACTGCACTGAAAAGTTTCTTATGGTCACCAGCCTTCATCTAGTGAAAACCAGTTGTTCATTCTTTGTCTTCATCTTACTCAACCTTTGTGACACCATAATATAGCCAGCCACATTATCTTCTACTTGTAAAAAACTTTTTTCTGTACTTCCCTAGTATTGCATGAATCAGTTTACGAGTCATTACACCCTTCTGTTTCTTCTTAGTTGCTTTTTGCTTTTTCCCTATCCAATTGTCAAGTGTTAGATTATTCCAAGGCTCTCGCCTCAGTCTTGCTCTCTTCTTATCTATTTACTCTAGATTTCCCGGAGCTCCTGTTGGTCCCATGGCACCAGAATCAACCCTATGTTGGCAACTTGGACTCAGATCAGCACTCTCTGAGTTTCGAAGATGGATAGGCCCCTGTCTGTTAGATAGCTTCATTCATTTGTTTAGTGGGCAGCTCATGTGTAAACTTACAGAAGAGACCGTTAACTTTGGCTTCTCTTTTCCACCAAATTCTGCAATTCCAAAGCCTGCTTTTTCTTGGTAAATGTGTCTGTCATCCATTCCCTGAAATGAACGGACCAGAGGAAAATAACGTAGATACATTTTTTATTCTTCTTTTCTTTCATTTGCACCGTATCCATCAGCAGGGGTTGTCTGACCTCTTTGCGAGGTACCTGGCAGATCCAGTTACTCTGCCTCTGCTTCTAAGACCCAGGTGCAAGCCACCACTGTCTCTTGCTTTGTACTCAGCAGCCTCCCAACGGGTATTTTTCATCCTCTCTTGAACTCTTTGCACAGCTATTTAAATGAGGTTCTTGTGACTTTCATTGTCCTTATTTGTCTTCCTCCAGTATAATCAATGTAATATAATATAATCTTGCTGAATGTAGAGCTTCTTCATACTGTTCCTTCAGCATGTCCTCGGAAGTAGTAGATGTTCAATAAATATCTATTGGGGAACAGACAATTGTTATAGAATACTCATTATATTTTTATTATGTAAGTTTATTATTTTACATTACTAGAAATGAATTGCTCCCAAATGGAGCTGAAACCTATAGCGTTTATTTTTTAACTTGTCTTCCTTTTTTCTTAACCCAGTAACTATTTCCCTGTCATTTATGATTTATATACTGCTTACCTTTTCCTCTGGTCCTTCAAAACAATCTTACTAGTTATATCAACAAATAATAATGCTTCCCCTCAGCCCTCAAAGAGTTTAAGCGACTTACACAAGACTCAGGTCTTCTAATTCCTAAACCAGACAACTTTATTGGTATAATGACTTAGGTGTGTGGTGGTATTTATATGGGAGAATTATAATAACCTGTGGGCCCAGCTGCTTTTTTCCATCCCCAAATTTTTCCAGGATATATGTTTAAGCTACCTTTAGCTCTATTGCTGTTCTTTTCAGCATTAATATGAAATGTTGGCCCCTGATATAAACAATATAAGTTTTGGTGGATTATTTTTATATTTAGAGTGGTGATATTTAAAACTACCTGGTGTTGTATTTGTAATTAGTGGTGGGGTCTAAACTGATAGAATATTGCAGTATCTTCAGTTTTTGGAAGACATTGAAGACTGATGGAAGGAGAAAGAGCAGTCTTTTATTTTTGCTAGGAAGGGCATTAAAATATAAGGCAAACTTACCCACTGTCTAACATCATTCTTTCATAAAAGAAAAGATGTTTAATTTGAAAACCATCAAGACCATAATCTCAGATTGGCATCTCAAAGTATAGTTCTTTAAAACAAATAACTTTTGCTTTGTGAAAAACCTCACTGCATTGATCCTATTCTCCAATTAAACCGTGGACCTGGTTTAAAAGTGTTGCCTGGTTACAGCCAGATTGGGATACACAGCCTTGCTCTAATCTGAAGAAACAGTGTGGATTCTGGATTATAATTTGCAAATTTCTTCCCTCATAATGCCTTTCCCCTAATAATTGCTACAGTCTTTCACTGCGTTCTTCCCATTAACTCTGTCTCAAAGCCTAGAGCTCTGTGGAAGCTTTCAGTGATGACTTTTGTCATCAAAAATGTAGTATCTTTTTGAACTACCCAGTGTGGACTGACTTCTGCTAGAGCTGCTAGTGGAAACATGCTCATAATATTTTTGATACCTTTAACAAAGTAAATAAGTACTTTCATTGTGTATGCTAACAATGTACTTGCTTTCTTCTCTCCTACTCTCCACCTGCCTCTGCATTGAGATTGATAGCTAAAATACTTAGGCCTTCCAGTAATCTGCTGTTTGCCTATTTGCCTCCTTTGGTGGTCTCTTAAATGAGCTGTTGTGCCCCCCGCCCCAAAAAAAAGTTGAAGTTCACTGAATTATTATAAAAATTAATTTGTGATGATAAATTAAGTCATCACCCTAGTGTCTCTGCTCCCCTCATACCCCAAAATAATGTATATAGTACATGCTTTGCATTAGCAAATTTAGATATATTTAGATTTGACAGGATCAACAGTTAAATTAGAGGAGGATTTGTTAATAGGGTGAAGGAAAGGCAGAATTGATGTTCATCTAACCCTCTCTTTAACCTCTTCTCTCATAGCTTTCTTAATCCCATGTTCTAAGCATAGTAATATGTCCCTTCCAGGGACAGTTAGGTGCAATCAGCCTGTATTTCTTCAATAGAAAACAAATCCTAAAGGTCATTCTAAGTCTCCTTTTCTGTGTTGTGTGACTTCTAAGTCTTTTATTAATCCAAGCATAACAGACATTTTGGTAAGAGAGGTTTTAGAACTTGTGATAAACTTTTCCTTGTTCTTCATCATGTACAAGTGAAATCAAAGGTGTTCATTGATTAAGTTAACCTAAATGCATTAAGTAAAGCAAAATAAATACCTTTATAAAGTTCTCCATTTTTCGAAGGGAAAACATCATAAGAAAAGGTCATGGAAATGTTAAATTCCAATATAAAAATGATGGAAGTGTCATATCAGGTCTGGTTTCTAGCAGTCTGCAAAATGGAATAAGATAGTCTGGTAAAAAAAAAAAAATAAGCAGTTTAGAAAAATGAAAATTCTTAATCTAATTTTGAGTTATCTACTTAAAATATTATTTTAAAGCACTGAACATGTTTGCAGTGATTTAAATCTTGCACATGACTAATGCACAAAAGTAAATCATTTTGATAGGGACTTTTGAACTGGAATCTAAAGTGTAAAGAATGAATGTGTTTTTAATAAAATAGGTATTTTCATTTGTAAGTAGTAAAACCATTCACTGATTTTTTTTTTCCTTTTTATTAGGTTTAAGTGGAAACCCTGCAGATATAGAAAGAAGAGAAGCAGTGTTTGGGAAGAATTTTATACCTCCTAAAAAGCCAAAAACTTTTCTTCAGTTAGTATGGGAAGCATTACAAGATGTCACTTTAATTATATTAGAAATTGCAGCCATAGTATCATTGGGCCTTTCTTTTTATCAACCTCCAGAAGGGGATAATACACGTAAGTAAATTGGGGAGGGAAAAAAGAAAAACTTCTCTGTGATGCTTAAGTTCATCTCATTAGCTTACCTAATACATAATAATAATAGCATCTCTTGATTCTTTATTATGTACTAGACATCATTCCAATAGTGCCTTTAGTAGTTCTTTAAATATGTTACCTCAGATAATTTTCACAATAACCCTCTGATATAGTGTCACCTCCATTTTACAGTAGACACAGGTAAATAACCTGCCCACATATGCATACTGTGTCTGCCAAGGAGCTTAGCCATTCATATGATGTGGTCTGTTTTAGGTTTCTTAGGACACTCTTGTGAAATAATTTTTCTTTTTCTTTTTTTAAATCTTTTTGGAAAGTCATTATGAAAGCTAGATTCTTTTCCCCAATCTAGAAGTTTTAAAAATATATTGTTATGCACATGATTTGGGTAATTTCCTTGCCATTCTAGAAATGTTTATACTATAAAGTATCCTGACTAAGTGGAAAAATACATTATAGAATGGTAGAGCTGTTTGAACTTATATCTGCAAAAGGTTTTTGTTTTTCTTCCACCTTACTGTGGCCTTCATTTTCCTATTAAATTTCTTATCTCCTTTTTAAAAAGGTTTTAAAATGTGTGATTCAGACAGTACGTTCTATTAACTGCTAGGAAATTTAGCTTAAGTTTTGGTCAGTATAATTAAGTAGCAATTAAGTGAATTAATAGTATTTTATATATCGGAAGAATGATTCACCAAAATGTTTCGTTCAGGAAAGCTTCATTCTTATGTCTTTCAAGTTATGAAGACTTGAATAGATACTTGCTAAGTTGGTTTAGGCAATCATTTAAAGTAATTCCTCCAAAGGTATAACTTAGCGCTCAGGTGAAAATTTTTACCTTTAAAGAAAATTGGTCACAGAATGAGCCATTTTATCTGAAATCAGTGTAAATCAGGGTTTCTCAGCACCAACACCATTGGCATTTTACACTGAAACATTCTTTGTTGCTGTGTTCACTGCTCCCAAGATGGTGCAAACCAAAAGGTGTCCAGGCACTGCCTGGTACCCCAAAGGGGGCAACACTGCCTGTGGCTGAGAATAACTGATGTAGCTAATAAAGGATTTAGGCAATGTTCTTGCCTGTGTTAAGTCAAATAATTTTTTTAACTTATTATTTTAAAAACTTTTGTTTGTTTTTATTTAATAAAGGTTGCAGGTTCAATTCCCCAGCCAGGGCACATAACCAGGTTGCAAACCAGGTCTGTGGCTGGAGGCAGGTGAAACGCAACCATACATTGATGTCTCTCTCCCTTCCCTTCTTTCTAGAAATAATGAAATAAAATATTTTTTAAAAAATAGTACATACTTCATTATAGAAGTATTATGGGGAAATGATAATTCATAGGAATTAATGCTCACTCAAAATTGCACTTCTTAGAGATTACTACTATACCAATTTGCTATATATTCTCCCATATTTTAAACATGGTTTCATGTAAATATGTCTGTGTGTGCTCATATATGTGTACATGAGTGGGTAGGTGTAAATATGTCTTTTTGTCTGAAAAGGGTTTTACCATGTTTAACAACATACAGCTAAAATCATTAGTGTATAGTTTACTCAACTGTCATTATAGAATACCAGGAATTGGTATTCTAGAATTCAGTGAGTTAGCAGATTATTAAAATTTTTAACATTTTTTCTCAAGACTATAAGAAAACTAAAGGAAAATATTTTCAGTGGAAGTAGATTTTGTTACTAATAAGGTCAAGACAAATTTTTTTTTTTTTAAAAGATTTTATTTCTCCAGCCATAGACCTGACTGGAGACCTGGTTTGCAACCTGGTTATGTGCCCTGGCTGGGGAATCGAACCTGCGACCTTTGGGTTCACAGGCCAGCACCTTATCCACTGTGCTACCAGCCAGGAAGACAAATTTTTATGGAATTGGAATTCGTAGGATGTAGTGATAGGCTCTTTCACAAATTTGCTTAAACAGATATTAGATCCAACTGGAAAGATAATCTATAGTGGGCAGTGTCATCAGGCCCTTTACAGAAATTCAGAATCTACCTGCTCCTGTATTCATTGTATCATATTAGCACATGTAATGCAATGTTTGTTAAATTCCACTACAATTCATGAAATACGAGGCAAATTTTTTGTGAATGTTTACATCATTCTTTCTATTTCATCCCTAATTGGTATACTCTAGCCTCTCTGTCTGCTTTCCCTTCATCTGCCCTTAATAACTCTTCCAGGTTAATCTTTATTCAGCACCCTTGCACTGCAGTTTTCTCTTCATGCTCACTATTCTGGAATATGCTTTAATCATTTCTAGTGTCTTTTTTATTTACTCATTCTCTTCTACTGAATCATCTTTTTCTTGTTTTGCCTGTCCTAAAAGAACTATTGACTTTAGAGATTTCAGTTTAACTCTCAATAAGAAAGAATTTTACATAGGAATGCCTTCATGTGAATTTATAAATAACCAAAGTAAGCTTTTAAAAAACTAGGTAACTTTACTACATATATATCCTTTCTATTTTTCAAAATTAAGGTCATTACCCACTGTATACCCAAAGTACAAAAAGTACTGTTTTGTTATTTCTTCACCATTAAATAGAATTTATGGTTTTAAGTTTTTACTTTTTCCTCTTCTATCTTTTTTTGGAATTCTTTTCTGCCATAGAGCCTTTGTGTGACTTTAATCTGACCCTGGAATACTGCTCCCTCTCTTAACTCTTCATTTGTAAACACAGCACTGTGTTTTCTTTTCTTCATGGCACCATTGATATTTGATATTAATTATTTGTGTTTTATTATCTGAATTATTTATATACTCCATCTGTACCTACCAATCTGAGGATGAGTTCTTTGAGGAAAGGGAGTTGCATGTCTTTTTCACTACTGTATCCCTAGCTACCAAAATTGTGTCTGGCACCTAGAGAAGGTGCTCAAATAGTTAAATCAATGAGTAATACTTTACTTAACTTTTCATGTTAGGAAAGCCAACATTTAATCATACTCCAGTAAAATTAATATAGTAAATAAGCATGATTCATAGAAAGCACATAATACTTTTCATGGGTATCTTGCTTACCATATGTAATTACTAATAGCATTAGCATTGGTTGAATGCGAAAGGATATCTCAGCCACTGCTTTACTTTACAAATGTCCCCTCAATGAATCCTCGTGACAACACTCTTAATTTGCCATATGAAGAATCCACTCCAAGTGTCGTAGATTGGAGTCATTTCACAGTCTGGGAAAATCAGGTTACTTGTAATAACATAGAAAAATCTAATGCAGTTAAGGAAGAAGAAAAATGTAAGAAAATGTGGATGTATATTACATAGAAGACATGCTATCTTTCTTATTCACTGTTATAAAATAAGTGCTTATTTGTGGGCGTGTAATATATAGATTTTGTTAGCAATTTATGTTTTAAATAGCAACCAACTGGTCATGGGTATGTTGTGAAATCAGTCAATCTTTAGGTTAGAAAAGATGCTGAGAATGAAGACCCATTTGGATGGAAGTTGCAAACTACTAAACTATATGATTCGTGTTCATAGACAATATGTATTTTCATATTAGCAGGTAAAGTAGATGAGATTCCTGTCAACTAAATTGTGGAAATACACATTTCCAGTTATGAAGGCCCCCAAGCTGGGGATGCTTGGGAAAAGGAATTAATCCTACAGTAAACTTTATTATTGAAATGTGAACATACCTAATCTCTACCTCAGCAGACTCTTAAATAGTTCAGGAGTTAGTTTAGGACCACATAGGAAGTCAACCACAAGTTCAAAAAATAGCTAGAATGCTATTCTACAAAATTATTTAAATCCTATGGATTTTTATTTTTTACCTCATCTTAATAGACATAATAATTTCTACTCTGGGGACCAGCTGAGCATTGCAAGTGCCATTATTTCTGAAGGCTTCAACTTGTAAAACACATATAGAGGAAAAACAGGGTATTGAAAGAAGTAAGACCTGTGCACAGCCCAAAAAAAAAAAACAGTCTACTATTTCAGATGGAAAACTCCAAAAAGAATAAGTTGAAGTTCCAGTAGCTTAAAATAAAGTTGGTTTGTATTATTGGAGGGGGGAGGATCTGACTCAAAAACCAAATTCATTTTTACTTTGGGTTTGGCACTGTCTCTAGGACAACTTTCACAAAAGTGAGTTCTGCAATTCACCATTTCTGTTATCTATTTCACAAAAATAGCATTCCAGAGTAAAATAAGTATTAAAGGAGAAAAAACTGCTTAATCTTGCTGCAATATTTCTAAAATACTATCATTTAACATGTAATAATTATGTAAGCTATTGGCATATTTTAAATTTTTTATATTAACTCCTCAAAATCCAGTATGTACTTTAAATATGTGTAAAAATATGTATGGGTGTAAATGTATTTTTGCATATGCATGGTAACATTGCAATTCATATTACTTAAAAGAGTAATTCTTTAAACAAATGAATTAATGTAGGCATTTTGAAATAACAAAAAGAAAACGTTGTATTAATATGATTTGTGAAGCTGACAGAAGGCAGTAATTAAATGGTGAATTGTCTGGATGTGAAAGGGAAAAAAGGGTACACATTGGAGATCACAGAATAGACAGGGGGATGTTAAGAAGAGCAAAGGAAATAGAGAAGCCAAAGAACTTATGTGCATGAGTCATGGACATAAAGTAAGGGGGTCATTGCTGGAGGGAATGGGGTACTGGGTGGAGGGGGACAAAGGGGGGAAAATTTGGGACAACTGTAAGAGCAAAATAAATGAAATATATTAAATAAAAAAAGAAAAGAAACCAAGTGTCAGAAATAAGTAACTTGCCTTAGGATTGGAATTTAATTTTCTCCATTTCTAGTGTCACCCTGTTCTGAGGTTGAGAATCTTTAGTCAGGGAATTTGAAATTAACATAATAAGCATTTTTGTTATTATAGGGTGCTTTGAGTTCAGTGAGGTGTTTAGAGCTATAAGTAAAATTAACTAGATATATAAAAATCATAACTAACTTATTACATGTCTGTTGCCATTAATTCAGAATCCATTTTGATGAGCATTTTCTTTCTTTCCGAATAGTTTGTGGAGTAGTTTCTGTTGGAGAAGAAGAAGGTGAAGGTGAAACTGGATGGATTGAAGGAGCTGCAATCCTCTTGTCAGTAGTATGTGTGGTGTTAGTGACAGCTTTCAATGACTGGAGTAAGGAAAAACAGTTTAGAGGTTTGCAGAGTCGAATTGAACAAGAACAGAAGTTCACAGTCATCAGGGGCGGTCAGGTCATTCAGATACCTGTAGCTGACATTACTGTCGGAGATATTGCTCAGGTGAAATATGGTAAGTAAAAAACAGAATAGATCTGACACTAGATGTAAAGTGATTGGTCTTGCTCACCATTTAACATACTGTTTTTGTTTTAGGTGATCTTCTTCCAGCTGATGGCATACTTATTCAAGGCAATGATCTTAAAATTGATGAAAGCTCATTGACTGGTGAATCTGATCATGTTAAGAAGTCTTTAGATAAGGATCCCTTACTTCTATCAGGTTGGAATTTCTTTTATAACCTAACGTTTTTTCCCTCACAGCTGTAGACCATTGTCAGCAAACATGGTTTCCCTAAAGGCCAATAATGTGAGGAGGATTCTAGACTTTATGCTGGCTTAATCTTTATAATCCATAGTGATTTTTTAAAGCTTTCAGAGAGAGATTAGAGATCTTTGAATCCAGAGCTATAGTTAACAAGTGAGGAAACTTAGCCCCAAAAACCTCAAGAGTTTTGAGAGTCAGTGTTAGGTAATGTTAGTGTAACGATAAAATTAAAATATGAGTTAAGTAATCTCTATTGAATTGTTCTTTTATTCTATATTACATTTACATTTATAGCCTTTTGAACTATAAAATTAAAGAATGATTGTGTAAAGCAAATAAATGAATTCACTTTGATAGTATACAAGGACAGGGTTTTTGGTTTTCTTTTAAAGAACTAATAAGCCCTAACCAGTGTGGATCCATTGGCTAGGCATCATTCCTCAGAGGGAAAGGTTGCCAGATCAGTTGTCAGGGCATGTGCCTCGGTTGCTGTTTTGTCCATGGTTGGAGTGAGTGCAGGATGAAAGCAATGGATGTGCCCCCCCCACTCTTTCTTCCCCTCCCTTCTTTCTAAAAATAAATACATAAAATATTTTAAAAGAAAAGAACTGATAAAACCATTACAGTTTATGTAATACCACTCCTGTTGTAAATTACTGAAGACGGGTTACAAAACAAACTCTTTCTCAGAGATTACATGACTAGTCAACAGTAGGTCCAGAAGTAGCACCATCTCTGCTAAGCAGAATTAGATGCACACATGGTTAAGACATGTTCTGAGAATGGACAAAGAAGGATTTGTATGGGTAAGCTACTCTATTTGAAAAGGGGAGGAGGTGGTTTTCTACTTGAAAGGTTCTTATAATAGCCTGACTGTTACAGCTTGACCTAAGGTTAATTGGAAATGAAATGTAAGGGACGATGGGAACAATTACAAGCTGCCTTCTAAAATACATTAAATTGAATTACACGAGTTTGGAGGAAGCAAATTGTTGTCTTCTTGAAATGCTAACATTCTATATATTGTAAGGAGATTCCAGCTGGGTTAACTGTTCAGTAAGTTGGCAGCCATAATTTTTCAATTCTTCTCTGAATTTTATATTTCAATTGGTTTAACATGGCTTAATGAAACCAAAGTCAAACCTGTGATAAAGGTCAGTTCAGTTAGAATCACAACTTAAGGACACATACCTGAGTTTAACTGTTACCTTTTTAAGGTTTGCAAGTATGTGCATAGAAAGCATATTACAGAACATCCCACCACTAAAAAATTAGTGTGATTACATGTATGTACATTTATAAACACCATGGTAAATAGGGTAAAAGTTTTCATTGTAATATAGACAACATTTTTTTTTAAACCTTGAGATTTGTAGGTCTTCAATAGCCTACGGCTCTAAGAACATCTGTACTCTGTTGGGTTTTTCTTTATATTGATATAGCTGTGTGCAATTTATTCCAAATAGACAGAAATTCTTTGGATATATGAGGTCTGTCCAGAAAGTAGCCAACCATGTAATATGAAAAATAGCTACATGTATTAAAGAAGATACAAGAAACACTGTACATAGGACAATGATACCTCAGTCGCCTTCAAAGGAAGCACCTTTGGACCTCACACAAGTTCTCCCAGTCTTCATCAGCTTCCCTGTCGTATTTTCCTGAATCTCATCAATGGTCTGAAATCTCTTCCCTTTCAAAGATAATTTTAGTTTTGAGGAAAAGCCAGAAGTTACAAGGTGTCTAATCTGGGCTATAGTGGGGCTAAGTCACCTGGGTGATTTGATGTTTTGCCAAAAAAGTCTGCCTGAGACATGATGCATAACTGCTGCCTTCTAACTTATCCAGATAGATTCCACAGAGAAATGTTCGAGCTTAACACAAAATGTGATAGAGATTCATTGATCCACCTGCTCAGTCAATTTGAATGCGATGACCACACAGTGCCTGTGCTCACTCAAGAGTGTCTTCTGCTCCCAGTGACTAGTACAGTGAAGTCATCATTGTTCACACATGCACATTCCAGTCCACTCTCCTTGGCTGCAAGGTTACATCAATGTCATGCAAACCATTCTTGTTTTACTAACAATGGCTGCTCTTTTTCTGGACAGACCTTGCATAAGGATAATGTATTTACATATAATGTATACTTATTTTACTTACTCCTTGCCATACTTTTAAGAATTAATATTTAACATTAACCAAATAAAATATGTAATCTTTCCAAAGGAGAGGGAAGTTAACTACTCCTGCCTTAACCTCCCTAGACTAACTGGGCCATGATATTAGGTGACTGAAATAGTATCCTCTTGCCTTTTTGCCATAAGCACTTCATGGACTTTCATGTGCATCTAGCTTATTTACCTAGTGCTTAGCTCTTTCGGTTGACATTCTTTAAATGAATTTTGGTCCTTTCTGATTTTCCAGAAATTGCTGGCAAGTTTATATAGACTCAGGTTCCCAACACACCAAATATACCAAGAGGACTCAATAAATTTTCCATGCTTAAGAAAAGATTGAAATAACTTTGTAGAGTCCCTTATCACAGTATGGGTGGGAAAGTTTTTCTGCATTTATTTCCCTGTTCCAAAAATGTACTAAAAAACATGAAATGCATTCATTTTTAAATTTATTCTCATGATGCCATCTCTCACTGCTGTTCTTGGCTTCTTAAATTTAGATTTTTAAAAGCAGTTTTTTTAAAAACAGTTTTTTAGTTAGCAGTAGGGATGTGACCAGAGCAAAAACTGTTTACTTTAAGCATATTAACTGCCAACATATGACTACCTGCGGTAGGAAAAACAGAACATAAAAAGTTGAAATGTGCCAAAAGCAAGAATTATTAAAAGAAACAAACTGCGTTTTACACATAGTATTTGCCCAGTAAATATTGTTTCACTATCCTGAATTTTATTTCTTGTTTCCTTTGCATTTTCACTGGCAAAGAAACTAATAATTAGTGAAATATTTGGAATGTAGATATTTAAAGCAAGAAAATCAAAGACCTAAAAAGTCATGTTGGATAAGTGACTCCATAGTTAATAGTCAGGTATAAATTCTTAAATAATGGAGTAAGAGCATATACTTTATGATCTTAATTCACAAACAAACTTTGAGTATTGGTTTGTTAAATAAGATGGTAGTAGGCGCTATAGACCCTGTCCTCCAGGTGGTGGTGAGGTAGGAGATCAAATGAGTGATAGCTATCAAGAATATTCAATTCAGTGTTAAAAAAAAAAAAAGAACTAATTTTGAAAGTACTTGAAGTTCACCAAAACGTTACAGTGGAAGAGGGAAGCCGTTTAACAACTGATAACAGGTGGATGGGGAGAGGTGGCTGTCCAACTTGGAGAACCAGAAGCAAACTTACTAGCACTGTATTTTAAGAAGATTCTGCCGTCTGCCCTCTGACAGAGCAGGCTTACATCTTTGCCTTGCTACTTAATAGCCGTATAACCTTGGACAAATTTCTAGAAAAGGAGAATAAAACTGCCTGCCAACTTTAAAAATTTTTGTGAGGGACAGTCTGAATTCAGTCAGTAGTCTCACGTCTGCTCCCTAGCTTTCTATAATGGAATTTTATGTTAAAGTAGTGGGTGAAAAAGTTTGAACGGTTGGTTAGTCTCAAGGTGAAGATGCTGCACTTAGTCCAGTGGGCAATGTAGCATCAGAAGTTTGTGAGCCATGAGAGGCTTAGAATAAAAATCACATTTCAGGAAAATTAAAACTGATTTAGGATAAACTGGAAAGATAGACTAGATAGGAGGCTGTTACATTAATGTAGGCAGGCTGAGGTGGAAGCCTGGCTTAGGCAGAGGTGGTGGGGGTGGGTGCAGGAAGTAGGACAACTGTTGCTGTGACAATGTCTTGGGTTATAAGCACATTTCTTTTATAAGCAATGTATTAGAAAAATGTCCTGATGATGATGATGTTGTAATTTTAAAAACTGAACATTTACTGAGCCCCTGCAAATTCTAGGCAGTGTGCTAAACACTTCACATTTATAGGTTTGAGTCTCATTATAGATCTGTTTTATCCATTTTATAGATGAGGAATTGAGATAGTATAATTTGCTCAATATCACATGATAAATGAATGGTAGAGTAGAGCATTGAACACAGAGTGATTACAGAGTTAAAAACTTAGCATAAGAATTTAGGTTTGATTGAATGTTTTACTTACTGAGTTTCTTAAATGTTAAGGATGTTAAAGCCAAACAAGTTTTCTGTTGTTGTAGGCACTCATGTAATGGAAGGCTCTGGAAGAATGGTAGTTACTGCCGTAGGTGTAAATTCTCAAACTGGAATTATCTTTACCTTACTTGGAGCTGGAGGTGAAGAGGAAGAGAAGAAAGATGAGAAGAAAAAGGATAAGAAAAGTAAGAATGGCATTTTGATATAGGAATTGATAGTTGGAAGCGAGGTAACAAAATTGTAAGAACTGGTACAAAACATACACTTCTTTCATGAGATTTGCTATGGAAACTTATATAAAAAGTTACAATATTACCCAATATTACACTTTCAAGTGGTAGAATTACTAGGAGGGGGAGGGGGCTTTTGGATTAAATAGCCCACAAAGGCCTTTTGGTGAAGGCGTCAGTCCCCTTTACCACGGGGAAAATTCACCCTGTCCTAGATCACCTCCATTGCCTCTGTTCTGCTTATTCTCTAGTTTTAGAATCTAAATGACCAGAAAATTGAATTAAACTCTGGCTTCCTTTTTCGCTTATCTTTTCTGCCGTTCCAGTAGTAGCTTTCTCTGTCAGCCTTAGTACATTTTGGTCTGATTGAGCTTTTGAGCTTTTTCAAGTTTTCTGTGCAGACTTTCCAGTCTGTACTCATGAAGTGGTTTTTGGACATAAGACCAAGACTTCACATTGACACCTCTGTTTGTCATGTTGTATTCAGCTCATTGTTAGATGTGAAGATCTTCATTGTGATCCACTATATGTGCTATCCCTCCAAGTAATCTTTCACCAGCAAACTTGGTAACTATAGTTCATCTGCAAGGATCTTCAAGAAGATCCATCATACATGGGGAGACAACTCAGAATCATTTAGCTGAGCTGCATCATGCTTTTTTTTTTAAAAGTCCTCCCCTCCCTGCTTTTAAGCATCTTCTGTACCATACTTTTCTTCACTCCAAAACATTCCTTTCAGGGAATGGGTGGGTGGGGAGGGGGACAGAGGGGAGCAAAAAGGGGATGGATGTAATACAACAATAAAATTTAAAAAAAAAAAAATATTCCTGCAAAGTTTTTTTCCCTTTAAGTTGACAACAGATTTTAACCACTTAGATTTATTTAATTTTCACTTAGGGTAGTAAGCGTATATTTCTCTCATACATAAGTATTTTTTGATCTTCTAAAGTAAATGTCTTGCTAAAATGTTGGTTTGCTGTAACTACAACAGTGTTTTTAATATTTAGGTGTTTTGTTCTGGGTTTTTTGTTGTTGTTGTTGTTCTTCTGGTTTTGTCTTTAGCTATGAAACCTTAATTTCAAACAAAAACATGTTTAAAAACTTCTTGCTACAAGTAAGGGTAGCATGCCCCACATTCTGGATCTTACCTGTCTCACCACAGGCCTCCCATGTGCCTCCTTAGGTTTCTTTAAGATAGAGTGGAAGGCAATTGAAAACCAGGAGTAATGATACTATTTATTAATTGCTTTATATGCATTATCTCATTAATCATCACCATTATAAAATGTCAAGACTCTTGTTTCAAATGAGTAACCTGAGGCTTGTGAAGGTCATGTAACTTGCTCCAGGTCAAAGACCTAGTAACTGGCATATCAAACCCACTTGCCTGGCTCAAGAATTTGTGCTCTTCACCATGCATCATGCCCCATCCTAATTTATAGGAGTCTGGTCAAGGAGCTCTATTAAAAAAGAAAGGGACATTTATATCATGACTTTGTTCTTACTGATTCCACAGTATCTTTTCCACTAAGCACCCTTTTTTAATATCTTATACTGCTGTTTTTCTTAATCCAGTCAAAGGTATTCCCAGAAATTAATATCTGACTCATCGTCTACCATTTTTTGGTCCTTGGCATATTTTGGTAATCATTTGTATAATAGAACCAGACACCATTTTTTCATCTGTGGACCTCTAACCTTCCTCCTAGTCAAAAGCAGTCCAGGATAGGCTAATCTGTCTCAGTTCCCTTAGTAGTCTAGAATGTGGCTCTCTGGTCTCTCTCCAGATGTGAGGTCTTTGAAAATAACTGGGTGTTTTCTTACTATCTCCTCATTTATCTTGAACATCTATGCCTTCTTGACCATATTTATTCTGTGCTTTCCAGTTTGAAGATCATTCTCCTTGGCAAGAGAGGTTGGAGGTTGGAAGGAACATAGCCTGAGTGATTCTGCTTGCACTTTGTCATTTCTAGTGTTAACCTGCGTACTTCCAAATCCATTCCCTCCTTGATGACTTCATTGCTTCAGACATTCTCACCTTTCTTTCCTCCAAATTTAAGCCAGTCATTAGAATTAATCTCAACTGCTAGTACATTCATATTTTAGTTGTACCTACTTGGCTCCCCTGTCTTTATGCGTACCGCTTTTGTTCTCATTCCCATCAAAGCTCTCCTGCTTACTGTGTTTCTGTGACACGCCTCCCTCCCTCTCTGTCCCTGTCCTTTTATGCTTTCTTAGGATTATATCTGTATTTAGTTAGAAAATCTCTTGTGTTATATTTGTGTTTATTACAGCATAAAAAAGAATAAAGTTTTATGGAGGAATCAAACAATTACAGATGTAAACATTATTTTGGACTATTCTCCTCTGGTTAAGACCCAGGGAGTGATTGACCCAGTAGGTTATTACAAGCCAGGTGCTTTCTAATCTGTACACAGACACAAACACACATACCATTGTGTAACAATGCTGTTCCAGAAATATGAACTACCTTTGCATAATTTAGCATGGCTGTATTCATTTCTTTTGGAAAGCTTTAATTCCCATTTTGTTCCTACAGATAAGAAACAAGATGGAGCTATTGAGAATCGCAACAAAGGTAAATTCAGGAGAATTAAAATGCAGTTAGCTTCTTTTCCTTATATCCAAAAATAATAGCTGCTGTGTACTGTCCAAAAGTGTAAGGTATATATAGCAGGGAAAATCAATAATATATATTAACTTGGGTTAAACTCTCTTCCTGTTGGTGCTTTAGTCATGCGGCCTTCATAAGATTAATGAGATTTTAATTACAGTTTGTGGCTGTATAGAAAAATCCAGATTAGGTTACTTCTGACTGAAACATTTTGGATGTTGTAATAGTGGTTATTATACTATTATTAGCAAAAATGCATAGAATCAAAATACAGAACATTTTTGCATCTATTTAAGAATCTGTATACATATGTGTTTATGTATAAGATACATAAAATTTTACATTATGGTCATAAATTACATGGAAGGGATTTGTGATGTTTAGAATGAGTCACAGTACCTAACACAACACAGGAGAAGAGAAATTACTCAGTCCTTATTTATTTCTTCCTGTGCCTCATCCTATTACCTAGCACACCATTCTCAAATCTGGTATACAGTTTCACAACCATGTCTCGCTGTTGCCTTATTTTCTCCAAGAAAACATACACATATGTACACACAAAATGGAATGTTTTAAATCTTCTGTAGTTTCTAAAAGAAAACTGATTTTTATCGAAACTTGCTTCAAAATGTCAAGTTATATGTGCCTTTAAAATGCAGTAAAATTACATTTGCTCTTAAATGTAGCAAAAGCCCAGGATGGTGCAGCCATGGAAATGCAGCCTTTGAAGAGTGAGGATGGTGGAGACAGTGATGAAAAAGACAAAAAGAAGGCAAATCTGCCAAAAAAGGAAAAATCTGTTTTACAAGGGAAACTTACAAAGCTGGCTGTTCAGATTGGCAAAGCAGGTATGATATACAAAAGAAAATAAGTTGTTTGTTTTAAAATATACTAACTTCCTGTTTAAAAAATCATTTTTTGATGTAATGCTGAAAAATCATTGCTTTGTGAGTAGAAGGGGAGCTAAAAATATTTTCAGCTTTATCCACAAAGTACCAAGCCTTTTGAGTTATTATAGATCCTCATAATACTCATTGTAGCTTAGAGTCTGTAATCCCCACTTTAGATAGAGGACTGTGTCCTCTGTCAGTTAGCTAATAAGTGGTCATCGTAGGATTAGTGCCTAAGTCCACCCAATTCACAAACCCACGCTTATCTCTGAATTTTTGGGAACGATGGAAAAAGCTAGCAGTTACCTTACCCCACTACATTTTAATTTAAAATTTTTTTACTACACATTTTGTTCATCTTTTTAGTATTTAGGAAAAATTGAAGTATGTGTTTTTCTAAAAGGTAATAGTTTTAAATAAATGGTGAGGCTGAAATTACTAAGTTGTTGCCGTCACTAGAAAACATGTTGAAAGAACTACTTACTCTATTTTTTTTTTTTTAAAGCTTAGATAAAAAGAGCATGCCTTCCATCAGTATCACCTCTGTGAGTCAGCATATATTATTAAAATCACTTAAATTGCTTTATCTTATTGTTTCCTAGGAACATGTTGGAAAAAGTTAAGTTTTTATTTCTGTCTTTATGAAGCTTATTATCTAATAGCAAATATTTTCTCTTCTTATAATATATCAGCAGATAGTAGTGTTGACTCTAGTGTTGGGGATCAGGGTAGGTTTATGATAGTGATGTTGTTTAGTAAGCATTGGATTGAGTTACTAGATCCAGAAATATGGACTTGCCTTATTTTTTTAATACTCATTATTAAGGGGCTAAACAACACACAAAATAAGTAAATGATTCGTAACATATGATTACCTCTTGTTTTTCTAAATTAATGGAGTTATTAGGAAAGACTAAAAATAGTAGTTCAGGTAATTTTTTTAATAAAAAGGTAGCATTGAATATAATTTTATGTCTTCTCATTCATCAGATTCTTCCTGTATTCTCTTTCATCAACAGGCAAGTTACCAATATTTTAAACATCAGCTAAGCTTTTGGTATTTCCTTGTCATTGCCTATTATTTTGTCTCAGCTTTAGTAGTAGACCGAAGATGCAGTTAAGTCTAGGAAAGAATCATGAACACTTCTCCTAGTTCTGAGAACAGGGCTATATGCAGATGCAAAAATTAAATATGACAGTGGCAAGTGCAGAAAAAAGAAGTCAACACTTTGCCAGAAAAATTAAAATGAGGGGTTACCAAACCAGATAACTGTTCCAGTGGCCAGTTTGTAACTGACGGTGGGTAGTGTCTGGAACATTTAAATAATTACATTTTTCTTTTCTTTGTATACTAAAAGGTTTGTTGATGTCTGCCATCACAGTTATCATTCTAGTATTATATTTTGTAATTGATACATTCTGGGTTCAGAAGAGACCGTGGCTTGCTGAGTGCACACCAATTTACATACAATATTTTGTGAAGTTCTTCATTATTGGAGTTACGGTTTTAGTGGTAGCCGTGCCGGAAGGTCTTCCACTTGCAGTCACCATTTCATTGGCTTACTCAGTCAAGGTAAGTAGAAACGGTTAAGGAGATGTACTAAGTTAAAGCCCCTGCAGGTATAGAAAATGCACATCTGGCTATTCTTGTTTCTGATTCTGAAAGTAAGAATTCCATTAATTTACACTTGTTTGCTTTAGAAATGCTTTCATTGACTCCCTCTTTCCCCCCATTGAAGACTTCTGTACCAAGAGGATAACCTGGCTGCAAAACTAAGCACAACTCTGCTAGGCAAATTTCTGGCTTAATTTTCATTGCATGGTAGTTATGTTGTCAAGTCATGTCCCATCCTTTTTCCCAGTTGTAAGATTAAGAATGTCATTTACCTGTGGTATAAGAGCAAAGAGGGGTCACTCCAGCCCAATCTTCTCAATCCTCCTAGTTCCCACTCTTCTATTCCCATTACCTCACAAGGTAGGCAGACTCATTTTCCTAAAAACAGTCATTCAGATCATGTTATTTCCTTGCATAAAGCTTCAGTGACTTTTCTGACACTTAAAAATAAAATCTAGCTCCTTCCCATGGCTTGAGGGCCCTGCCAGTGTGGCTCTTACTTACCTCTTAGTGTTAATCGCCTACCTCTTTCTCCTTCTGGTCTACCTCACCAGCCTTCCTGCTGTTTTCAAATATTCTAGTCATGGTTTCACTTCAGAGCCCACTTGTTCCTTTGAATCATCTGCTTTCTTACTTCATATGGGTCTCTTCAGATGTCCCCTTCTTGGATCACTTGATTTACAGAAGCTCAGTCATTATTGTTCTCCAAGTAGAATGCTAAAAAAAAAATAAAAAATTTTAAAAAGGATGCTTTGATAACTTTGCTAACTGCTAAGTAAGTTTACCTAAAGTAGTAATCTGAAAATTATTATTTATTTTTATCAATTTTATACTTTATGGAAAAGGTGACTTTAAAAGGGTTAACTTGGACAATTTTAATCTTTTTTTCAAAATGGCTTCACGAGTAAAATTATATTTACTGAAAGAATGCTGCTCTTGTCAATTTCTATTGCTAATTAGCAGTTCTCCTTAAGTAGCATAGATGACATTGAGTTATATGAAGTAATTAGTCATTGTTTCTGCTCTAACACTCTTGTCCCAGTATTCCCAAGTCTTTTACAATAGACCTATTATGATAAGAATATTTTTATTATTACTGTTAGAGGTTTTTTTTCAGACATTTAACATCCTTTGTTTCAAAAATAAAATGATAAATATACCAAAGTGATGATGAAATACAATATGATTATGCATTTATCCTTTTTTAATTTTTTAAAGATAATTATGAGTAATGGAGTCAACATACTGTAGATACCTTTACTGGTCATTTTACCAATACTATCAGTTCATTTTCAGTAGTCACTAGTGATGCTAATTTTTCAATTGATGAAAAAATATAGACAGGATTGATTTGCGTTCCTTCAATAGGTAATGAGAGCATTTTAAATACTGTTCTTCAGCCTTTTATGTTTAGCTTAAATGTTACCAACTACTGCTCTTCTCACAGAGGTGTAGTTTTTATGGATCCTTTTAGTGCTGTGCAAAATTGAACACATTTTTTCTACTGAAGAATATCATTCTTTTAATCTTTCGTATTAATTCACATCACAAATAGTTTGGGAGGTACGCTTCTCATATTTATTTCCTCAAGGAACTAGCTTTTTGCAACATCTTGCATGTTAGTAGTCAAAAAACACACTTTGAAAAAACATTGTTATTTTTAACCCATTTTACTCACATGTTTTGAGAGTTATCAAGTATTTTAACTTAAATGCCTTCAGGGGCTACTTAAAAAA
Source organism: Noctilio leporinus (assembly GCA_004026585.1). Taxonomy (NCBI): domain Eukaryota; kingdom Metazoa; phylum Chordata; class Mammalia; order Chiroptera; family Noctilionidae; genus Noctilio; species Noctilio leporinus. The sequence goes on from PVIW01003680.1 coordinate 101,815, forward strand.
CTTTGAATTTTTAATCCAGGGGACGAAAATACCAAGTGCATCAGCATATTGAAAAGATAAAAATAACCCATTCTGGGTTTTGATATGTCAACTTAATCTGTCGGAGTCAAAAAGAATCAGGCAACTATGTGCCCACAACCTATATATTTTAATTGATACAAACTACTTTTCTTGGTGATTGATAGAAGAATTTTTTTTTCCACTTTATAAGGAGACTTAATCCTTGAATGTAATATAGTCTTACACTGCTAAAAGTACCTCTGTACTTACAGTACAGATCGTCATTGCTCTTGTAACGTGAGTACACTTCACAGAAGCTTTTTGAACTGTAGTGTCAATGCGATTTGCAGATGGGAGTAGGTATCTGTGTTCGTACACTAGACATTATGTCTAGTCCGAAGTTGGTCCGAAGGCTGTGGGTTATTGTTAAGTTGATTAACATTATGTTATGCAGTGGTCAAGTTATTGAAACTTCAGAAAGTTTATTTGAATTAAATAGGTCAAATATACTATAATTCTAACACTATTAAATTTCTGATTTGTACTGTGTATCTGTGTATTTGAGTAGTTGGGAGTTTTCGTTCGGATTTTGTAATGAGGCTATTGGTTTTACATGCAGCTTAACTAGATTTTTTTTTTGTCACTGTAGAAAATGATGAAAGATAATAACTTAGTAAGGCATCTGGATGCTTGTGAAACCATGGGAAATGCTACAGCCATTTGTTCAGATAAAACAGGAACATTGACAATGAACAGAATGACAGTTGTTCAGGCTTACATAAATGAAAAACATTATAAAAAGGTTCCTGAACCAGAAGCTATTCCAGCAAATATCTTGTCCTATCTTGTAACAGGAATTTCTGTGAATTGTGCTTATACATCAAAAATCCTGGTAGGTTTCTTTAAAAATTTACACATGAAAACTGATTTTTTAATTTGTAATTAGACTTTAGACCTATTGAAAAACTGAATTGTGTTGTTTTTTATAAGTGTTATATCCATATAATGGGTGTTTCTTTGATACAGTTTGTTTTGTAAGATCTGCTGGTCAACATATATTTTGTTTACTAGTAACTTTTCTTCATATATACATCATTTTCAGAGAGAAGGGCAGGGAGGGAGGGAGGAAGGTAGAGAATCATCAATGTTGCCTTTCACCTGCCTCCAGCTGAGGACCTGGCTGAAGACCTGGCTTGCAACCGGGTTATGTGCCCTGGCTGAGAATCAAACCAGCAACCTTTGGGTTCACAGGCCGGCACCTATCCACTGACCCACACCAGCCAGGGCTCTTCCTTTATTTTTAATTTCCTGTATTTAGAAACTCTCAAGCCTTATAACCAGAGCAAGTTCTTAATTTTAAATTCTTATTAAGCTCATTTTTGAAAGACCAGGCTATCTTACTTTTAAAAACAGAAATAAAAAGACTTGTAGAAAGTTAGCTGTCAATTTTTTTTAAACTAGACTTCAATTAGAATAATGTTTTCTATATTATTGCTATAGAACATGCTTGCTATGTGTTCTTTTTGTTTCTCAATAGCCCCTATCTATAAGTTGATGCTTAGGCCTTTTGGAACTAAGTAAAGTAATTCCAGGCTTGTAATACCTTAAAATAAAATACTTTCAACTTTGCAAATTTTAAAAGTCTCATAAAGCATGAAATTATTTCACTTGATATGTGTTCTAGATATTTATCGACCAAGATCATGAACAAATTAATATTGCAAGTTTAGTGACAATATACACGAATTAAATTACTGCACTGGAAAGTAATGGGGATCTTGGTTCTAGATCTAGCTTGCCTTTTACTAGCTGAAAGTTTTGAGTTTTACTTTCTTCAGTTAAGTACAGACAGTTGGTCACATTTGCTCTTACTGCTGTTGTGATGATTGTATGAGGTACAACTTGTGAAGATATCATGAAAAATAAAGCTTTTATATATATTGTGTTTAGACAACAGTACTTTATTTTAATGCATAAACTTTTAAGCCATAAACATTTTAGATTTAATTTTTAATTATTTAATATAAATGTTCAGCGAAAACAGGAAAAGGAAAGGAATTCAAGTTTAAGTCCCATTATGTGTCAGAAAGTAACTTTAAACTTGACATGTCTTATTTAATTCTTGGGTCATCAGTGCTCCTGTTTTTCAGATGCGGAAGCGAAGGACCACAGCCTTTGTGTAACTTGCCAAAAGTTCACATAGCTAGTAACGGGCAGAGCTGAGATTGGAATCCATGTCATTTTCGGCCCAGAGCTCCTTTCTACCTCATCTTTCTGTGTCCTTCTCTGAAATGCATATATTAATAGAAGTTTCATAAGTAGTTTTGTTTTAAAATGTTGCATTCTGTTTTTATGTAATAAATTGAACTGTCGTAGAAAAACAAGGTGATACTAGCTAGCTAGCCCCTAAACCCTTTTTCTCTTACAGCCACCAGAGAAAGAAGGTGGATTACCTCGTCACGTTGGTAATAAAACTGAATGTGCCTTGTTGGGACTTCTTTTGGATTTAAAACGGGATTATCAAGATGTTAGAAATGAAATACCAGAAGAAGCACTATACAAAGTCTACACCTTTAATTCTGTTAGGAAGTCCATGAGTACTGTCCTGAAAAATGCAGATGGAAGTTATCGAATATTCAGCAAGGGTGCATCTGAGATAATTCTGAAAAAGTAAGAGTAAAATGCTTAGATGAATAAATTGAGACCTATAGTTGCTTTATGGAATACCTACTATGCTGTTATTTTTGCTATTTTCGTTTTTGTGAATATCAAGTATTTGATAGGACCTAAGAGCTTTTTAGTATATTTAAATATTTAGTATATTTGCCCATGTCATCCTGCAATTTTATACTCCATTTTCTTTTATTTCTTACTATTTTGCGCAGGAATAATAAGCCCTGACAATCTGGTAGATTTAATACAATAAATCTTAGTATTTGTTTTTAGACATGTTGATTTCATTTTTATATAGGATCATGAAAAATAAGCCTCTTATAAAGGAAAACTGAAGTTTTTATATTCACTACATTGTAGACAGTAGCTGCAGAAATATGAGGAAGTGGCAAAGCAATAAAACCAGATATTAAGAATTCTGTTTTTATATTAGAGCGAGGTTCTATCATATTTATGCAATTGTGGCATCATATTTAAATACCTCTTGTCATTTTGAATGGTAAACTTTCTTTTTTACTGTCTTTGTACAGACAAATAGCTTGAACTTTAATATTTAATATTGCATGTTAGGCTATAATTTCCCTAATGTTTGCATGTTGAAATTATTTTGGTTTCTTTCATTGAAGTAAAGAACTTCAAAAAAATTTCAAGAGCAATTTTGGAAATACAGGACTCATTTAAAATAGTTCTACTTTTAATTTGCTTTTAAATGGGCTATAATTGTGATATTTTAATGAATTCTTGACAGATTATGGTTTAATAGGTGAAGAGACAAGTATATAATTAATGAATAAGAAGGCAGCATATGACCAGTGAGTAAAGTTTTAGGGTGAAAGATTTTACTATGAGGATACAGCATTTGAGATAGGTTTTAGTAGGAACGAAGAGCATCAAAGTGAAAGGAATCCATATCCGGGAAAGGAGGTGGGATTTGCAGTCCGTAGTGGGGGACTGCTATACTACTAGTATAGCTCAGCTGGGAAGACCTGGGCTATATTGGCACACAGGTCACCAACAGCTTCCTTCTCCTCGCAGTAAGCTTAGGTACCTGATTCAGTGTGAAATGTTAGAGATTTTGCATGCATGGTTTGCTGGGTAGCAGAGAAATGGCAAAGAGGAGATTTTTAAAGTCCAGACTCAGTCAGCCTTTGGCACTTTTCCCACACCTCTAGCTTTGGGATTCAGGGCAAATCGTTTCCTTAGATTTCATTTTTCTCCACTCAGAATGAGAGGGATAACCACACACTCTGTAACAGTGAAATGAAATAATGCATGTGAAACACAGCTTGGAGTCTGATATATAATAAAAAGTATATTGGTAACTATTTCTAAGTGATACTTATATTTTGTTATAGAGACTCTTAAATGTTAGGCTGAGCAGTTAAAACTTAGTTAAGTAGGCCAGATAATGTGACTGAAGTTTTTTTTCCATCAGATAGTGGAATGATCAAAGCTGTGATTGAAGGTAATTCTAGCATCAGGAAATAAGGTGGGTTGGGGAAAAAAGGTTGGACTGTAGACAGATATCAAAAGGCTGTTACAACAGCTCTAGCTCGAAGTCTGAGCCAGAAGTCACTAGCAGGGAGAAGAGAAAGGAGAGGCAACATTCAAAAGACTATTGAGAGGACAAGTATGTAGAACTTACAAGGTAATAATGACTTTTAAAAAAGTATTCAGGTGAGATTTTGGATTTATAGCTCATCTTGGAATAAGTAGCGTTGTTTCATTCATCATCATTTGTTACAACGTTGATGAGATGCCATAGGAACTTAATTTCTGTTTGTATCAATCAGCCTGTGGTAAAAGTGGCTTTGTCATACATCATTTTCACTTAAAGTTACAGAACCTTGATGGCGTTAAGTGAGGACCTTAAGTACATTAAAATTATTGGGGTGATATTGATAATAAGTTAGATGGGCATTGAGGAGGCAGCCTTTTTAGTCTTCCCATACAGTAAGAATCATGTACTGGTAAAACTTCTGAGTGGGACTCTTGAGCAGTGATGGAGAGCTTTGAAAAACAAAGCAGAAAATACAGATTTGGGAATCACCTGCCCAAAAGCAGGAGGAGGTAACATCATCAAGGGGGAAGAGAATAGAGAGGCTGGATGAAAAATAAACTTAAATAGAGAAAGCTGCAGTGTAACTTTTATTTACTGCATAATTAAAAGGTTGTGGTTAGTGTCACTGACAATAAAACTATTTTGGCATTATCTCTCATTCAAATAGAATGCTTATTTTAACAATAAGGGTTTTTTTCCTATTATGATCAAACAACATAGGTGATGAAACAACGTCTCAGGTAAGGAGTTGATTGAACTTGGTTTTTTACTTTAAAAGAAGAAAATATTTGTGAATTTTGTGTTGATAAATTTAATGTCTAGCTCTGTATCAAAATGGATAGTTGAATAGTTTATTCTCCTCTGTTAGTAGGGGTTCTTTGTGAAAATTTAAAAGCTCTGTATTTCCAAAACAAAAGGTTTAGAGAATATCGAAAGTAACTGATAAAATGGAGAGCTGTCAAAGGAGAACCATAAAAATTAGAGCTATCTGTTTTATATAGGGGAGAGTGAAAAGTGAATATGATTTGTCTGTAAAAAATACAACATATGTAACTCCAAATTTCCAGATATCAGATCCCATGATTTCTAGCCCTTCCAGTTCACTTAAATGGCATTAACCATTATTTTTGTTAATTATTGATGTTTGGATTCAACATTTCCTTTTAGGTGTTTCAAAATCTTGAGTGCTAATGGTGAGGCAAAAGTATTCAGACCAAGGGACCGTGATGATATTGTAAAAACTGTGATTGAACCGATGGCATCAGAAGGCTTGAGAACCATATGTCTTGCATTCAGAGATTTCCCAGCAGGAGAACCAGAACCCGAGTGGGATAATGAAAATGATATTGTCACCGGCCTTACATGCATTGCTGTTGTGGGGATTGAAGATCCTGTGAGACCCGAGGTGGTGAAACATTCTGTGTTCTGCATGTGCAGAATCTCTTAACTGTAGAGGATCTAGGCACTAACTGTAACCACTTTTCTAGTAAAATTCTTAGTGTATATGATTTTATTTTCTTCTATCTGAATCCAAGATGAGTGAAATAATAGTGCTCATTATGCAATATTATTTAAAGCTTGGACAGCTTCTCCTTGAGATGCTATGTGTTTATAAGCACTGTGACCTAGCATAGTACCTTCAACTGAGTAGGTTTTTCGTTTGATATTTATATTAAATTAAATAGCTTGCCATTAAGTTGTTTTCATTCTCTAGACTAGCATTGTCCAATTGGCCTTTGTGATAATAGAAATGTTCTATATATTATTCACCACAGTAGCCATTGGCCACATGTGACTGCTGACTTCTTTTTTTCTTTTTTTCTGACTTCTTTATGTGTGGCTAGTACAACTGAAAAGCTGAATTTTTTATTTTACTTTATGTAAATTTAAATATTTTGATACCATATTGGACAGCGTGCAGCTCTAGACCTTGCTTTTCTTTAAATCATTTTTTAAGTTTATTGTGCAACTACTGTGTCCTGGTACTATAGTAGGGTACTAGAGACACAAAGAGTTTTGAGATTCAATCCCTGGCCTTAAAGAAATCACTGTTCTGCGTGGAGGATAGACAAACATGACAATTACAACCCAGGTTGTTAGTACATTGTTAAATATAGAGAGCATGTTATATGAGCACAGAACATGAGCCCTCACCCTAGTCTAAGGTAACACCATCTTTTGAATACTGTGTGCCAGGTACAATGCTAAATGCTTTTACATGTGTAATTTCTTTTATGTTCACCTGTATGAAGTATTATTACTCTCATTTGACAGGTGGAAAAAAAAAAAAAAAAGATACATAGAGGTGATCTTTAGATCATAGAGCTAGTTAGTGTGTTTAAATCCTGCCTGTCCAAAACACATGTGCTTAAAAGACCACTATGCTATATTAAGCCCTGGAGTGGTTAACTAAAACTTCATGAGGTTAATTACCTGATCTGAATCTTAAAGGATAAGAAGGTATTAAGCTAAACCAAGAGCAATAGTGGTAAGCACATTCTGAGCAGAAAACAATGTGAGTAAAAACACAAAGGCAAAGACAGCTTTTTTTGCCAGGAACTAATTGATTCAGCCCCCAGTGCATAGTACCAGGCACTCTTTTAGAACTGGAAATATTGTGGTAAATAGAAGTGTCTTGAAACTTATATTCTAGAAAAGTAAGGCAACCAAACAGACAAAATTAAAGATAGGCCAAATGAAAATACATTCTGGGAGGTATAAGACTTGGTCCCTGTCCTCATAGGCCTTATACTCTGGGTGGGATGGGGGAGAAGGGATGAAGTGACATTAGTAAAACAAGTGTAAGTATGATAAAAGCTATAAAGAATAAGGACAGGGTAATGAAATAAGGTGACAGGGGCCACATTAAGAACCTTTGAGAATATGACATCTGAGCTGAGATCTGATGGCTGCATGTAAGCCAGTATACAAGTAACTGCAGGAAGAGGATTCCAGGCAAATGGAACAAAATATATGGAGGCCTGAAGATGAAGAAATATTTGTTTCAAAGATGGAAAGGAGGCTAGTGTGGCTAACAGTGTGGACAAGAAGGTCCAGATGAGATTATCTTTGGCCTTTGTAGGCAATAAGAGCTCTGAATTTTATTCTAAAATTAAGGAAATTTAAGCATGAAAGTCACATGGTTCATGTTGTTAAAACACTATTTGGGATACTGTGTAAAAAATGAACCAGAAAGAAAGAGGAGTAGAAGCAGGGAAACCAGGAAGATCACTGCAGTAATCCAAGACAAGAGATGATCACATGACCATGGCTTAAAAACTACCATTGTGACCAGGGAGAAGGAAAAAAGAAATGATTTTAGAGTAAAATGGGAGTAGAACCAATGAGAATGAATAGGATGGGTTTGGATATACTGTAGAACCATCCAAATATATGCCAAGTAAGCATTTGGACCTAAGAGCCTGAAAGTGGTCTTAAGCTGAACCATTCACATTTGAGGTTAAAGATCTCCTGAGGAAAGGATGTAGCTACAGAGGGTTTAAGACTGCCGTAGCTGCACAATTAGACACCTTCAGAAGAGGGGGCATTGGTCTCTAATTTGCTTAATGGAGTGGGAGGAGATGGTAATAAGAGAATCAAAAGAAGCAGAATATTTAGAGATCAAAATATATTCAGTTTTGGGTTTTAGAGTTTCATATGCTTATGAAACATCAAAGTGGATGATTTTTACAACCTTTGGTCAAAGGAAAAACATTCAAAGTTTTATATGTTGACTTACGGCTTAAATCTTATCTAAATATAATATTAAATGAGGATGTCCACAACTTTTGTCCTTTGGAAAATGTGTTGCTTTTATTCTTGGTGTTGAGATTGATGGAGAGTTACATCTTTTTTAAACATGTGACAGTTTTTTCAGTATCACAAAATCAGATGGGTACTTTTATACTAAAATAAAACAATTTAATGTGAAACACCTTTCTCTAAGTAGTCTACACTATGCCGTTCTGATTAGCGAGTCTTGATTAATTAGATAGGACAAATCCAGTTTTATTGCATATGCAATAGGTACTTGAATAAGGTGCTTAGCTTCTCTATAATCTGTCTGTAAAAGTAGAGGCAGTTTGTGAGTTTTAAGTGAAAGTATTTGGTGGTTAGTGGGCAATTAATGAGTATTAGTTTGCCTTTCTTAAATATTATTTGCCATATAGTTTAAACCTAAGACCAGTTTCTTTCTCTGATTGATTGTTCCCCTATTCCATGTAATCTCAGGCAAGTGTTGGGTGGACAAATTTGGGTGATATTTTATCTCAGATGAGACATCAGGATATATATCCCATTTGTACAGTAGACTAGTATTTTCAAAATCAGATATTGATCGGGGTTGATCGATTGATTGATTTTTATAATAATCTGGGCAGGCTCTGTCCTTTCACTCACCTCTATGTCACCAGGACTTAGCACATTGCCTGTCATTCAGAAAATACTAGTTTAAGTGAATTCTCATGATGTTTTGCTCCAGAAATTTGAATGACTAAAAGTTGACTGGATGGAGGGATATACTTTTAAACTGTAAATTCTAAAATATACAGATACATATTTACTTATGTTGCAAGTAATTACACACATGTTTTAAGACACAGTGGTACCCATACTGCCTAGAATATGCTTCTCCTTGGAAAATACTTAACAGTTACTATTTCCCCAAAGATATTTAAGTAAGTAGTTCAACAAATATTAATCTCTTATATGCATGCACTTTTTGTTAAGTTAATGAAAGGCATTGTAATGGGCATTGGCAATGAAAAGGTAAGGGTTCTGCCCTCATAAAGCTCATTGGTTTGTTGAAAACTTAGGTAAATAGATAACTCTCATATGATGTAATGAGCTATACTAGAGATGTGTATATACAGTTCTGTTAGGTTGGACATGAAAGCTCCCAGAGATGTTAAACTTAAAACTGTATTTACAGTTGAGGTCATAAACAGCTTACAGGCCAAATTAAGACTGCAGTCACGTGTGTGTGTGTGTGTGTGTGTGTGTTTAAAATATTAAATATTGAAAGAGTACCCATAAATCAGAGTTATTGTTTTCTCTGGAAACTGTAAGTTCTGTCAACATTGGGCACTCATTTCCCCACAGTAAAAATAGGCCAGAGTTGAGTAGCACTTTTATTAGGCCTTCATCTCAAAGTTTGTCATTTCCAGTGTGTTTTTCTTTTTATGTTACCTGGATAGCTATCTTTATGTTACCTGCATTTGCATTTTCAACTTCTAGTGTAGATTTTCTGTTTTGAAAAGAGCAGGAAAGGTTTTCTAGGCAAAGGGGATTGCAGAAACAGGCACAGAGATATATGTAGATCATTCATCTATCAGATTATATATAGTAGAGGAAATTTTTAGATAAATTTAGAAAAGTATTCTGAGGCTTTATTATGGTTTATTATATAACAGTAGGGAGTCATCATGTTCCTAAGAAAATGTATTAGAAAAAGAACTATTCTGTCAAGTATGTAATGCTTTATGAGGAACAAACATAAAGACAGGGACAGGAATTAAAAAGCTATTGCAGTAGCTCAGGCAACAGGCAGTGGGAACAAGGTAAAATCTATGGCTCTTCAGGTAGTGTAGGGTAAGGGAGGTGGAAGAGGTCCGATGACCCTTAGGTTTTTGTTTAATAGTAAATAGGTTTAGAAAACAAAGTTTGGACACCCAAACTTTGATACCCATTTTTCTCATGGAGCTGTGAATCCAGCTCTCATAGTGAGGTGGGAGAAAGATTTAGCTTTGAAAATTACTAGCTCATAGATAGTAGGTGAAGGTAAGAGAGAGAGAGTAGGTGAGCTATCCATAATCCTAAAGGCCCTCAACATTTACTCTGCTGTTGGATGGATGAACAGTAAAATCATGAAGGTAGGAAGCCAACCAAAGAAAATTGCCTGATGGTTGCCAGGGAGAAAGGTGGTTTTCAAAGCTTTTGGTAAATAAATAATGCAAACAGATTAAGTTGGACAACAACTAAAAATGAAGCCTGAACTAGGACTCTGGGACTGTGGCAGTAGAAGAGGGAAGAAGAGATTATTGGGAGTAATTCAAGAAATACTGAAATAAAATTAAAGTTGTCATTTTTGGGATTATGAGGTAATGCATAGTTGTTCAGTGGGATTTTTTTCCATCTAATTAGGAAACACTAATTTTCTTTTGTAATATGGATTTTTGTTTTCATGTAAACCAGGTACCAGATGCAATAAAGAAATGTCAGAGGGCTGGAATTACTGTGCGGATGGTCACTGGTGATAATATTAATACTGCTCGGGCTATTGCAACCAAATGTGGTATTTTACATCCTGGGGAAGATTTCCTATGCCTAGAAGGTAAAGATTTCAACAGAAGAATACGAAATGAAAAAGGAGAGGTATGGGTTTTTGTTTTTTAATGTATTAAAAATTCCATTCAACAAATACATATTGAATATGCACTCTCTGTTAGGCATTACGAGTATTTGCAGCCCACACATCAAGAACCAGAACACTAGCATTTTAGGAAATGCGCAAATTTGTGAGCACTTACTTTCCTTAGGTTTAGGCCAATTTCAGAAATAGACTGTGTATAAGCAAGTAATGGGAGATGACTTTGGAGAGGTTGATATGGAGCATATTTTATGGGACCCCAAACTCACTGAGCTTTTTAAGCGAAGTTCAAGAGCTTCCATTTTCATAGGCAGTAGGGAGATTTTAACAATTTGATCTTATAATGATATATATAGCAGTGACTTTCAAACTTGAGTATGCAGCAGTTACCCGGAAAACTTTTTAAAACATTGGTAGGTAGGCCCCACCCCAGATTATTTAAAAAGCTGAACCTGAGGCCTTGCCCCAGAATTTGCATTTCTAACAAGCTCCGAGGAATTTCCAGCGCTGCTAATCTGTTAACCACACTTTGAGAACCACTGATACCCATTGTAGATAACTTAATTTGGAATTATGAAACTAGGTTTGGGCACTTTTAACTTTGTTAAAAATTTATAGATTGAACAAGAGCGGATAGACAAGATTTGGCCAAAGCTCCGAGTACTTGCAAGATCATCTCCTACTGACAAACATACACTGGTTAAAGGTGAGTAGATTTGTATTATTATTTCATGGTTTCTTAATACAGAAATAACTCCTGCTTCCTGAAAAATTAATAGGTGTTGAATATTAGATTAAATCATGGGTATCATCTTCTCCAAGAAAATCTACATACATTTCCTGTTGATCCCTTAGGTGAAAGTCTTAATCTTCAGTGGTGAAAACAGGATATAGCTTTTAATGTAACCTTGGTTTGTGGAGTTGTTCCTTGCCCAAAACCTCAACAGTTTCCATTCCTCTGTGTTTGTTGAATTATTTATTTTTAACCTTGGGTCTATAAAACTAACTCTCCTGGGTATTCTGCAGAAGTACCTTACTATATTAATTAAAGGAAATATTTTTACAGCCCAAATATTTACTTTTATTTCAGGTATAATTGACAGCACTGTCTCAGAACAACGCCAGGTTGTGGCAGTAACCGGTGATGGTACAAATGATGGTCCGGCACTAAAGAAAGCTGATGTTGGATTTGCAATGGTAGGGACTTACCTATTCAAGTGTGACTTAACTGGCGAAGTTTTGTGTTGATTTTTTTGTTGATGTTTTTTACTGGATTTCAATTGATTTTAAATACTATCGATCAAGATTAGTTTGAGGAATAACATATAAGCTAAAATTGACTTTTAAGTCTAACTAGTTTCTTCACTGATTGTATTTGATGCAGTGAAATCTTGCTAGAAGATTACTTCTTTTGGACAATTATAATATGATTATATATTTACTTGTACTCTGTAAAATACGTGTTTGTCATCTCATCTAAACCTTGCAACAGTCTCCTTCAGCAGAAGACAAACTCAGAACAGTTATATGTGTTAAAGTTAAAAAAGTAATTGATAATCTTCCACTCGACTAAGAATATCCCTTAAGACTAGTTAAGTGTCATCATTTTATATTTAATATATGTAATCTTTTCTGATAGAAAAATATCTACCTTTCCCTCACCAAGTTCTCAGTTTAGATTTGAAACTTAAAGCACTAGAAAAAATTAAAGCATTTTATTATTACTTTGTACTGGTTCTTTGGTACTGTAGCTATAGTACTAGTGAAGCATTACTATAACATGGATATAATGAAATGCATATATTTAATGATTGAAATTAGGTAGTTCTATTTTTTTAATCTATTTCTTCCAGTTTTTCAGTGTTGAAATGAATCTTTGTATCCTCAGTGCCATAGAAAATTTGGCTATTTAATTTTAACTTAGTTTTCATTGTATTTTTGGACAATATGGGTCCATAATAAATAATCCCACAATTTGAGAACTAAAATTTCTTTCCTAACTTTGCAGACTCATTTGACTGCACAACTTATCCTGACCTGATGTGAGCATGTTACTTGTCCCACTTATTGTGAACATTTATAACCGATGTAGAGATATCAGTATGTTTTGTGGGGTGCTAACACCCTCTGGGAGAAATGGTGATAAAAGTTATGTCTCTCTCATTACCTTTTTAACACAGGAGAGGCTGACTTCTAAAACACAAAGGTTTCAGATAAGAGAATATTTATGTGTACCATGTTTACTTGCATAATTTGTCCTCCTGGTATTTTGCAGCTAAAATAGGGCTTTAGCAGAACCACCACCATGGTAGCAAGCCTTCCAAAGGAGGGAACAACGTGGAAAAAGGAAGTTACATGGACATAGTGCACTCAGTCATTAGTTGTGACTCCAAAGATCCCTTCCCTACCCTATCTCAAACTTACTATGGTTGGTAGAACTTAGGTATGAACTTTCAAAGTCTTGTGAAGAGTAACTGAAAGAATAAGGACTATTTAAATATTTAAGTGCTGTTTCAACAGGCTTGTTGGATGTAGGCAAACAGGATCATTCACTTCAGTAACACAGGATCACTTACTGCTTCTCATAAGACTCTAAAAGGATTCGTCTGGCCAGCTGATCAAGAAGGCATTGTGTACAATGCATTTTTAAACTTTAAAAAAAAACTTTCTTTCCCAAACTTACATGTTTAAGGCAGAAACTAAGGGCTTTAAATAAATACAGGTGGATATAGTAATGTAAACAAATGCACACAGTACAGCAGCTGCTTTATTTTTCTTTCTTTAAGCCCTGAAGGTTTCAGGTCAATTATATGAACCCTTTTTTTTTTTTTTTCCCAAAGGTAGCACAACAAAAAAACTCAAAATTTATTTTGAAAATATGGAGAAAGAACAATTGCTTAGTGGCTTGGATTTGAGAGTACTTTTGCTAAGCTTGAATTTTACTTTGGGCACTCGTTCAGTTCTTCAATTTCATATTTTAAAACTGGAAGACAGAATGATTTGTCTTGGGCTTTTATTATTAGATACCAACAAAAAATTGTTATTGTTTAGTCATTTCAAAACTTATCTCTTATATTTTAGGCTTTTTAGAGCATTTTAAAGTCCTATCTGTGTATGTACTCTACATATAGCTCTATATAGCTATATTTGTATATATGTATGTATACATACACACCATATATATTTAGCAAATTAATATTAAAATAAACTTTATGACAATAAAATAATTAATGGAAGGTCTCTAATGTGAGTACATTATTAGCTTGCAAAAAGTAATGATGCTGGCATTTCCCCCTATTTAGCCACTCCCTTTAGAGTTCCTTTATATACCAAACCTACATGGTACATTTAAAATAAGATTATATAGGTTTGTTTGTTTGTTTTATATAGTAGTTCACCTTTATTTGTGATTTTGCTTTCTGTGGTTTCAATTACTCATAGTCAACTACAAACCTGAAATAATGAGAGGAAAATTTTGGAAATGAACATTCCTAAGTTTTAATTGTGCATTCTGAGTAACATGGTGAAATTTCGCACCTGCCTGCTCCATCCCGTGCAGGGCATGAATCATACTTTTAGTCCAGCGCTACCCACCTGTCAGTCACTTCATCGCTGTCTGGCTTATCAGAGCCGCTGTCCTCGTGTCACAGTGCTTAAGTTCAAGTAACCCTTATTTTTCTTACTAATGGCCAGAAAGTGCAAGAGTTGGTAACATTGGGACAAGAGTATATAGAAGAGCACAGCCAAGAGACCCTCTGTGAATTATAAGTACAGTCATATCCCATTTAACAGCAAGAATACATTTTGATGATGTGTGATTAGGCCGTTTTGTCATTGTGCGAACATAGAGTGCACTTAACACAAACACATACTTAGATGGTAATAGCCTACTACACACTTGCTATATGGTATAGCCTGTTGCTCCTAGGCTACAAGTTCCTACAGCATGTTACTAGGTAAACAACACAAGGTTAAATCAGAGACAAGAGAAAATGATGCAGTCAAGAGATGTGGTAAATGTGAGATGTGTGAGGCTGCTGCTGGAGGAACATGGCATACTGTTTTGTAGCAAACTATTTTAATAAACAGACTCTTGAGTAACAATAAAAAGTCTGGTATAGAATATAAATAAACTACTTATAGTCATTTACTATCATTATCAAGTATTGTGTACTGTACCTAATTTTATGTGCTATACTTTTACGCAACTGGCCCCGCAGATTTGTTTACATCAGGTTACTACCAATATGTGAGTAAGGCCTGCATTTGATGTTACAATAGCTACACTGTCACAGGTGATAGGAATTTTTCAGCTTCATTATACTTTTAGGGAACCACCGTCACATCAGCATCCTATATATTCAATCATTGATGCAAATATTTTTATATGGCCCATGACTGGAGTTTTAACATAATTAGAAGAGGGTTTGGTGTTGGGGTGGGAATCAGGATTGATTGGGGCCCCCCTGACAAGGACCTTGTATGTGAAGATAAGGAATTTGTTCTTTCCAAGCCAGCATCTGCGTAAAAATGCTTTGGAGACACACGCTGCTTGTTAGCACACAGCCTGGAGAAGGCTCAGAAAAAAAGCTGTTTACTTCTTTAATGAAAAGTTTCTCAAACTTTCATGATTATAGAACTAGTTTTTCTCAGTTTATTTTTTGATTATACCATGCAAAATGATTTCCCCTTTAAGTCTTGGACCCATCTGACTTATAAATAGTTGTTACAATGTTGTTGACTGTATTCCCTATTTATTTTTTACATCCTTGTGACTATTTTAATAACTGGAAATTTTGAAGGAATTTGAATGCAGGAGTTTTGAGATTTGCATTTATAAAAAGTTACAGAATGAGTAGAAGCAGGGAAACCTCTTGAGCTTAGATGCGTTAAACCTCATGAGTGTTTAATGTGTTGCATGTTAAAAGTAAAATATTCAGATTAGGAGCTAGAGACAACATTTTTTATATTAAAATTGTTCCTTCATTGAATATTTCAAGAAAAGCTTGATTTGAACTTTTTTTTAATGCTTATTAAAACTACCTCCATAGCATTTTAAAAGCCAAATAGTTTTATAAGACTTAATACCTAAGTCCCCTACCACATATCATTTCTTCCAGGTCATTTGTTGACAAAATGAAACCAACTATTTTAATTGTTTACCTCCATATATCTAAATCATATGATTATAATGGCTTTTTTTAATTATAAATATACACAATTGACTTTTTATTAAGGAAGAAAAGGACTTAGCACTTTGATGTGCACCCACACACAGGCACATGCTGCTTCTGCACTGCTGCGCATTCATGCCCACCACCTATCCTGTCATTCATTCTGTGAATTATGTCGTGATTTTGAATAGATCAATATAACTTGATTTATTTCCTTACACTGTGTTCCCTATAAATTGCTTTTTTCATGTACCTTATTTTTCATTTTATCTACTTATTTTTTGCTTAGTTTTTCTATGTACTTAAACCTAATTCATCACCAAATTCTCTTTTCATTGCATCAGAGACACCTGGCCCTTTTACCTACTTCACCTACAGAGAGACACCTCCTCCAGACTTCTGACGTGGTTTAATGTGGGCTGTTTTCTAGGCCTGTCTTGTAATTCTCCATTCCTGAGGATTTCCTTTACTTCTGTCTTCCTTTGGATCTTGTATTTCCTGGACTAGATGCCTTCATCTTTTGGAGTTGACTCCCGTGTGTAGTAGAGCTGTCCCCTTCAATAGCTTCTTGGGAAAAGGGGTTATGTGAGTTCAGCTATGTCATAACCCTTATGACTGAAATCTCCATCCTCTCCTCACTGTTGACTTTTAATTTGACTTGGTGTAAAAATCTAGACTGAGAATTGTTTTCACTTAAAACTTTTTATTTGTCCCACCACTGTTATTCTGTATTATTTTGAATTGAACCTCTTGGCATTTGTTTGTTTCTAGAAGTATATTAAGTCTGCTTTGTTTTCCATTCTCTGAATGTTGTGGTGATTTGTATTAGAGCAGCTTTTGACTTTGAAAACTCATTTTCTTCAGTTTTGTAAAATTTTCTTATACTGTCCTTTTCACTGTTTCTTTCTGGAATATTCACCAGTTTTTAGACTTCTTGGATATATTATCTTGTCTCTTTTTTCCTATTTACCATACCTTTCTCATCTTGCTTTATTTTCAGAGCTATTCCCTCAACTTTTTATTTATGTGAGTCATATATTTTAATTTCCTAGAATTATTCTTAGATTCTGAGTTTTTGTTCTTGTTTTAACATCTTGTTCCTATTTTATTGATGTACCTTTTTCACCTTTCTAAAGATCTGATTTTTTTTTTTTTTTTTATGAGGTTTTGTGTCTGCAGAATCTGTCTCCACTTTCCTTTTAGTTCAGTCTGCCTCTCATGTTAGTGCTTTCCTAAGATGTCAGGAGATCCTTGGTTATCTGCCTGTTGCTCATGGAAAGTAGGAAAGCTAGAAAACTTTGGCCTGTTGGTGGAATTTGTCCACCAGAAGCTTCTCTATAAAATGATCTGACTTAGCCATTTCATTTTTAAGGTACCCTGAATTGCAGTATTTTTAGGTCTTTTTCTTGAGGAGATCAGATATCCTAGAAAAATATCTTTAAATCTCCTACCTAAAGAGCAGTCTGAATACTGGTGTCTTCAGAAACAAGTAGGGAAAGAAAGGTGATAGTCTCAACATTTATTAAACAGAGTTATTCTCAACACCTTTTCTTTTTTTTTTTTTTTTCTTTTTTTTTTTTTCAGTGTAGCATCCCTGTCCTCAATAGCGCGCTTGAGTCCCTTCAGTCCAGAAATTCTCTGTCATACTGCCTCTGGTAAATTAGCAGGCATGTCAGAGGGAGTGGCAGATTGCCTGGTTGCATAGACTTGGAAAGGGGCTCTAAGGATCCACCTTTCTTTTTACTTTATTATTAATGTAGAACACAAGTACAGAAAAATGCCTAAGTCATAAATACACAACTGACTGGATTATCAGAAGTGGAACAGACTTGATCTATGCAAGGCAAGCAATAGACTGTTACTTGTCCCCACTCCTCAATCACACTCACTTCTAATTACTGCCCTGCCTCTCTGCAAAGATAACCAGTATTCTGAAGATGATTTCCATCTGTCCTTGAACTTTGTACAAAAGAATTGTATAGTATATATTATCTTGAGTTCAGCTTTCTTTATTCATTATTATGCTTCTGAGATTCTTGTGGGTTACTGTAGATAGTGTAGTTCATTTCTTTTCTTTTCTTTTTTAATTAATCCATAACAAAAATCCATCCCATTCTGTTAACGAACCCTGTTCTTAGTTTGGACCTGCAGTATTTCTTCAGTGTCTTTGGGAGACTTTCAAGAAATCCTCCTGTTTTTATTCACACCCTCACACCTACTGCCAGTTCCACCTGGTACTGCTAGGTTCTGAGCTTATATAGAAGAGGTCGGTGGTGTAAAAAAGGCTAGTCCCTCCTGTTGGTTCAGGGTTCAATTTTCTGCAGGGGGAGGAGGGACACTCTTCTAATGTTACTCAATATTTGCTTATTTCCTTTTTGGCCTCCTTAGATTTTCTTGCAGTATCTTCTTTTCCACTAACTTTGTGAGTTTTTATTCTATTTTTTTAATAGACATTTTTGTGTGACTTCTGGAAGAAACTGGGGTGATGCCTGTATCCATTTTTTTTAAAGCCAATTTAAACTTTATTTTCAAAGCCTCCTTTTTTGTTTCTGATTGCTCCTAAGAATTTCTGAGAGATGGTATCTAAGAATAACTATATTATCTTCTTTTACAGTAAATTTAAGTCAACAATTACTAAGTATAATGGTAACTTTTTTGTTGATCAATTGAATATTATCCTTTTGAATATACCAAAGTTAGAAACATTCAGTCTAATTCACAGAATTTTTTCTAATAGGGCATCGCTGGAACTGACGTGGCTAAAGAAGCATCTGATATTATCCTCACAGATGACAACTTTACAAGCATTGTTAAAGCAGTTATGTGGGGACGAAATGTGTATGACAGCATCTCAAAATTCCTCCAATTCCAGCTTACTGTTAACGTTGTAGCAGTGATTGTTGCTTTCACGGGTGCCTGTATTACTCAAGTAGGTTGTCATCTGTTCATTAAAACTTGTTTATTTTAAAGCAAATATGTGTATAATATGCCTTTTTTAAGTACTTAAATATTTAAATAAGCTGAAGCTTAATATTTTAGGTAAATTAATAGAAAAATGCAATCCAGTTCTGTTCTTTAAGTTTTTAAATACAAAAAGGCTTCCTGAGAATTGCTGAGTCTCTGAATGGCTGTGAATGCTTATTAGGAAACCTGTCTTTTCTAGGATTCGCCGCTTAAGGCTGTGCAGATGCTGTGGGTAAACCTCATAATGGATACTCTGGCTTCCCTGGCTCTGGCAACTGAACCCCCCACTGAATCTCTCTTGCTTCGGAAACCTTACGGTAGAAATAAACCTCTCATCTCACGCACGATGATGAAGAACATTTTGGGTCATGCATTCTATCAACTTGTAGTAGTCTTTACACTCTTGTTTGCTGGTAAGATTCAGTGCCTGGTAAAAGCTTCAGTTGTTTCTGTTCCAAGCTACTATCTCAAATGTTCGATGTTACAAATATCAAGAACATAAATTGTCCTCTCTTTCACTGCTCGTTCACCATTATTTTCTCCTTTTCGTCAGTGGATACTTGGTAAATTTTAGGAGGCAGTATGAGAGAGAGTGGGGGGAAGTAAGAAACGTCCTGATTTCTTTTCCTGCCTGTGCCATGAACTCAGATATGTGACCTTGTGTATGTCAGCATCGTTTGAGGGCCTTCAGTTTGCTCATCTATAAAGCAAGAGAACACTAGCTAATCCCAGATCCCTTCCAGCTCTTTCTGTGCTATCATTTGGAATCAAATAAAGGTTTGGCCACATTTTATTTTTATGATAATTACAAAATAATAATTTTTCATTCTTTCAGGAGAAAAGTTTTTTGATATTGATAGTGGAAGAAATGCTCCTTTGCATGCTCCTCCTTCAGAGCATTACACTATTGTTTTTAATACCTTTGTGCTGATGCAACTTTTCAACGAAATAAATGCGCGGAAAATTCATGGTGAAAGAAATGTGTTTGAAGGAATCTTTAATAATGCCATCTTCTGCACGATTGTTCTAGGCACTTTTGTGGTACAGGTGGGTAATTAGAAAAGATACTTTCAAATTTGGTTATAATTATGTGGGAGATACTAGGTGAATTCTGGCTTGTTCCAGGAATTGTTTAACTGCAGTGTGTGGGGCTTCTGTGTATTGCTTTGATGGCATTTAAAAAGTTTTACATATCATAACTCAATTGAAAAATGGCCCTATCCTAAAATTCTCCTTATGAGAAGAGTATGTGAAGCTCATACTACTTTAGTTGCACTGTGGGTTCTGTGGTTGTGGTACCGCACACTCACTCTGATTCTAACTGTTCCATTCTGCATCATTATTCTCAAAACTGTTGTCGTGTTTATGCTGTTGAAGATAAATGTAACAGGTGACCTTCTAGGCTTGCTTAATTGCCTAGAAGGCTAGCAATTGTGTGTCTACATTTCAGTTTATTAAGTAATAAAAGGTTGTGAACTGAATATTCTAAATTTCAAATGATTCTGAACAGCTGCTTCCTGATTTGGACATGTCAGTTTTCCATTTTGTAATATTGTCAAAACAAGACAGAAAAGAGAATGGAGGATGGGGTATGAGGAGTGGAATTGTGAAGGAATAGGAAGGACTGAAAATTTTCCCATTTCTATAGAGGTCATTTAAAGAACAAAACTAATGGTCATTTCACAGATGGTAATTTAATATGACTATATATTAAACCTTTGTTTTTATACCATATTCTGTGGTATTTTTTTTTGTAAATGATTATATAGTGGAATCTGGAATCAAAACAGGTTTTTGAATGAATGGTACACAATAACACCAGGAAGTTAGTAAACACGGTAAGATTTCAAATTAAAAAGCGAGGCTTTTTTTGTTTTTTGTTTTTTTAATGTTAAGAAAAAGTGAGCTTTTTAAAAAACAGTTTATTCAGCCTGTACTTTGTGCATTGTGGATACTGAAACTAAAATCCTCGATTTAATTATTTCTATAAAAACTATTTCCTTTTTCAATTTCTATAAATTTTAGGAGACATATTTCTTACTGGTTTCTGAAATTTTTATTTAGACTTTATAAAAATTATTGTTCATGACATGCTAAAGGCTTAGCTTTTACTTGCTACAAAATTAAGCTTATATGATCTGTTATTAAAATAGCGGGATTACATTTAACTGCCTAGTTCTGTAGCAAGCACATCTGGTTGGCAGTTTAGTTCCCAACAAAGGTTGATATACCTGAAACAGTGCATGTGAGGTGTCATTTCTCAGTGCTACTCAAAGTGTGGACCCCGCTGCTGGCCCACAGCCACTTTATTTATTACAAGTTCACAGTGAGATAAGGAGCATATAAGTCAACAACTTTACTGCTCACACTGCATTTCAGATGAGGATTTGTTTTTAGTAGTTGTAGCAGCAGCACACAATTAGGAAATGCTTCTGTACACTGAAATACACACTTGTGTAGATCATGTTGATGTATATTAAAGAATATGGAAACATACTTTAAGAAGTAAATTCCACTACTAATTAGACAATCATATTTCTTCCAACTCTAAAAGATTATTACTATTTATGAAATAAAATCAACCAGCCATATTAATCATTTGTTACCCCAGCACGTTAATATCCTTTTCACATTTTTTAAATTGAAAATACATAAATGTTGAGTTTTTTTTCCCTGCTCATTCTTTTGGCTTACAAAAGAAAAATATTCCATCTTGATATCCTATAAAATCCAAGCAAAATTACCAAATTGTTCATAATCAACTGGTTGAGCTACTAAAAAAAAAAACAAAAAGAAAGAAAGAAAAAAAAACAGTTGAGAATCTATCTGTACAAATAACTTTAAAAGACAATGGAATTGAGAAGTACGTGCATGTCACTTGAATTTGGAATAAAGCACAGCTACAAAAAATGGAGTTGATTACTTTCAAAAAGTTTAGAAACTATTATATTTAAATGATTATTTTCAATATCAATATTGGACAGCCTATCAGTTTTCAAGAATTCCCTAACATACTGTTTTTAGGGTCTTTAAAATAAGGAGGGAAACACAAGCACTGTATTACGAATTTTATTTATGCAGATCATTGGACTTTTGGAGAGTATATTTCTGAGGGTGTACCACCTGAGTTAGCACATATTTCATAGAATTTTGCAAGTTGCTTTTCTTCTCTTACAGTTCATTCATATTTGCCCTAACATCTAAATTTTAACCAGGAATGAATAGCAACAAGAAGGAAAACAAAAAAGATTGAATATTATGTCTACTTTTCCACAGAAGTGTACTACCTCTTGTGGAAAGGCATAAATTATTGAAAGAGTTGTACTAAATATAGGGGAGTATAATTTCTTGAGATTATATTGAAGAAAACAGTACAAAATTTTCTTGATCATGGGAATCATTTTTAAATTTTTAATAAGCATAATTTAAACATGAGATATACCTACATTTACATTTTTGGGCAAAGGGATTTTACATTATTTCATAGGTCTTATTGTCAGCTGTGAATGTTATGCATGTCATCATCAGAATAATGGTTGTTTAGCTTAAATTTTGAAGGACACAAATTTGGTCATTTTGTTGAAGTATGTGAATTGTAAAATTTAAAACATATAAACAAGTTTACTCTTGATTATTCCTCCAGATAATAATTGTGCAGTTTGGTGGAAAACCTTTCAGTTGTTCAGAACTTTCAATAGAACAGTGGCTATGGTCAATATTCCTAGGAATGGGAACGTTACTCTGGGGCCAGGTAAAAATATCATTTTTTGTTCAAACCTTAAGTGATCTTTTTTTCCAACTTCTAATGTGTACTTTCTTAGCAGTTCTATACTTGACTCTAAGTAGTTACCATTCTAGGACAAAAGAGGCATTTAGGAATATGGTTTTTTTTAATGTAGTTTTTGTTTTTATATGTTAACTTGCTGTTTGTTATTATGGCTATATAATAAAATGTTATTTAAATTCCTTACATAATTTTTTAACATGTTTAGTATAACAAGTTTTACAGTATAACGAGTATTAAGATAATTCATTAAAACTGGTTAGGATTCTAATCTCTGTATCTTTTGCTTTATAACCTATTTTTACATTTTTAGAATAAGTATTTCTATAAAAACAAAATATTATGTACTTCTTAAAACTACATCTTTTGTATGTAATCAAAATATAGCATAAAAATTTTTTGAAATTCAACTTACATATAGAATGTTACCTTAAAAGATAATGGTATCTGGAAAAATGGGTCACAAAATGACATTTTCGATTATTTGGATTGAATGGCTTTAACAGTGTTACATATGAAATATAATGCCTGAACAGTGATGTACCTCACCTTCAAGTGCATGTCATTATTTTTAAAAGATAAGTGGTAATGGTGTGTACATTGTTTATTTTAAATCCTTTGCCCTTACTATAAAAAGGGTAGAGAATCTATACTGATGTTTTCATAAACGAATGTTAATATAATGTTATGGTGTATAACTTGTGTGAAATAATTTTTTATTGTTCTACAAGTCAGTCAAACCAAACATCCAGGTTTTTCTTGAACTTCATCTTTATGTGCCTTTCACCTCACTTTTTTAAATTGTGTTTCTAGGTTTTGAGGTTTTCTTTAAGTAGGATCCATACTTGGTCCACCTTTCTTTTTTGACTACAGTTCTAATTGTTTTATAATGTTCTCTCATGGACAGAGCAGAACCACACAGTCTCCCCCTATATCTGGCTAACTTCAGGAAGAGGAAACCATAGCACACATAATGCAACAGGCATCAGTTATCATGTCTGGTTGATGTCATCTATTGATTTAAGTATGCCGTGGTAGAAAGAACTAATTTGCCAGGTCAGAGGACCAAGGGTCTTAGTCACCCCATGAACAAGTTCCTTGTCATGTCTGAGCCTATTTCCCTCTGTGAACCTAGGTGGTAGGATAGAAATTCTCTCTAAGCAGTTCTGATTCTGACTGTGTGCTTGTTTCCCCCATAGCCCAACTTCCTGAAGGAAGGGCTGTTGACATTTATAAGTTAATAAAAAGTGGTTTGTGTTTTTCGTATCACTTATGTTTTCTGGGGTATCTGTTTCTGTTTGGTGACCTTATCAAACCATTGTTAACCTCAGTTTTTAAATAGTTGCTTTTTTTTTTAATTTTATTGTTGTTTTATTACATCCATCCCCTTTTTGCTCCCCTCTGTCCCCCTTCCCACCCAATAGTTGCTTTTTAAAAATACATTTCATGTAACACTTTTTATTTCAACCTCAAACATTTTTGTAACATGGGTATGTTTTCTCTCATTGAATTCTTATAGCATTAATGAAATAAAACCTTGTTTTTCCTCCAATGTAACTACCTCCCATTTTTATTTGATATAAATATAATTTAATATGAATTTAAGTAAATATATCTGTCAGAACATGGTTTTATAATTTACTGTTGTGAATGTCCTAAATAAAGTATGAAAAATGTAATCAGGTTATTTCCATTCAGGAAAACTTCCTTTTTACCATTCAAACTTAAACTTTTTGTGTAACTAAGAGAAGACTTTTTTGGTTGGTCTGAGAAAGAAAGTCTCTGATGGACGGGATCTTTCATTGCTTCATCGGTGAAGATAGTTGGTTACACTTGTACCTTTTCATACCCTTTGTACTAAAGTTGATCAGTTTACTTGTACTTGATATGATTTATTTCAAGTTCTTTCCCCTGTGTTGTAGCTTATTTCAACAATTCCTACTAGCCGCTTAAAATTCCTAAAAGAAGCGGGTCATGGAACACAAAAGGAAGAAATACCTGAGGAGGAGTTAGCAGAGGACGTGGAAGAGATTGATCACGCTGAAAGGGAGTTGCGGCGTGGCCAGATCTTGTGGTTTAGAGGTCTGAACAGAATCCAGACGCAGGTATGGGCCTGGAGAGAGGTAGGAGAGGTGATGGGAACGGGAGCCAGCCAGGGCATTTGGACCTGGGGAGGAGGTTTGAACATACTCCTTATCTTCCTCTCCAGCCTTCCCAACCCACAAAACTTAAGTCTTTGAAAAATAATACCGGTACCTGGAATGAGTGAAAGTTTTAACTGATTATGAAAGAATGTGCCTATGTGCCCCTCAGCTCCTTTTTTCCTAGCTCCCCACCCTCCCTTCATCACAAAATACTACTCTTGCCTATTTATCTGCTCTGTAAAAAGTGCCTTTTTTCTTTACTTTTTATATGTTGATAGATGGAATGGTCCTTTCTCTTGTTCTCTCTCTCTCTTGCTGAGCAAGCTGTCACAATCTCTGATTCCTTTCAGATGGATGTAGTGAATGCTTTCCAGAGTGGAAGTTCCATTCAGGGGGCTCTAAGGCGGCAACCCTCCATCGCCAGCCAGCATCATGATGTAACAAATATTTCTACCCCTACACATGTAGTGTTTTCCTCTTCTACTGCTTCTACTACTGTGGGGTGTGAGTGTGTGTTCCTAAGTGCATGAAATTAACATTTCCTACTTCACACACCTAACGTTTCTCATTTTCTCCTTAATGTTTAAATTCATTGTTCAGGCTTTTCATAAAGCTTTCTTTTCGTAAAGTGGATTGAGACCTCAAAGTGTTGTCGTTGTTATTTTATTTCTTAGAGGGCTAGATAACAGGTAGAACAATTGCAACCAAAGATTAGATATGAAATCTGTGAGCTTGTCTCTATGCTATCTCTGATCATTAATATGGGGGATAAAATTGTAGCTTAGATTTGAGAAACTACTATAAATTTTTGAGTATATGCCTTCAAACATGTTCATGTTGCATGGTGCCCAGAAGCATGTGATTTGAAACTGATCTAACGGAACCAAGAAATTGTATTTTTTTAAAGCTAAAAATGAATGTAGCATTTTGACTTTCATCTTGTTGGTGTTGGAAAGTTATAAAAAAAAGTTCTCAATATATTCAATTGTTTGCCTTTTTAGCCTAGACCTGGGCCTTTTCTTTTTGTAGGGGAGGAAGTAGTCTCTGTATAAGCTTCAGAGTTCTATGGTATTCATGGGTTTTTTTTTTTTTCATTTGTATTATCAATTCCATTTAAAATTGTATGCTAAGTAAGAAATAATCTGTTAATTTAGGTTTCCAAACAAGTAGGACACTGTACTGTTGATTAATTATTGAACCATTTCATGTCATACTTTCCATTAACTGACCAAAAGAACAAATTTTTTTTACAGGTTATTAGTAAAAGGTAAATACCCCAAAAGCCTTTTAACCTATATACTCCTTACTGTGAGTTGGGTTCTTGATTATTATTATAGATTCTCAATATATTGGAGGCACTAAAGATATAAGCCCACTCACCTCTGAAGTCAGCTGAGCTACATAAGGTTAATCTTTGTATTTGGGACCTATCTCTGCCATTTGGTCTTGAGCCAGTGAAGGACTAGGGGAACATTGTGGCGCCAGGGAGAGGATGAGTTGAGGGAGAAAACAATGTAATTTGAAGGAAAATTTTATTTGTTGCCTTTTTGTTCGCTTTTTGCTTAAGTAATTTTTGTTGTTATTGACAGTGTTCTGCAGAACAGGCAGAACAGTAACTGTTTCCCATTTTACTGTGAGAACCAGCAGAGAGCTTGAATAATTTGTCCATAGCTGAGAAGCAGAGAAGTAGCATGATGTAGGACAAAGTGCAGACAAGTGATCTGAGGACAGACTGACCCTGTGGTGTTAGACAGGGAGATGACTTTACATACCTGGGCAGATAGGAATCTGTTCCTTAAAAATTACCCTGCTACTACCTACCTGAATGAAATGATATATGTAAATTGCCTGCCCTTGTGCTTGAGACAGCTAATGTCATTTGCATCCTTCCTACCCTATGCATTTCACCTTATTTCTGGCTCTTGAGGGCATATGATGACTCATTCCTTCTCCCACCGTTACTGTTTGTTTCATAAGTGGAAAGCCTACCGCATGCCAAGGTTGTGCCAGAACCTCAAGACATTACAGTCTAGTAAGAAAAACAAAGAAGTAGTTGGGAATTACTACAAGGTAATAGGACACAGACTATTACTACAACAGAGTCCTTAATGTACCCAGGAAAGTCAGGGAAAATGACCTGAAGGAAATGACTCCTGCAGTGATTCTTGATAGAATTCACTCGGTTAGGGAAAGTCTGCAGTACCTTAGTTTATAGAACTAAAAGAGTAATGAAATATAAAGAGTTATGAGGCTAAAATAGATGGTAAGTATCTGTTTATATCTTATAAGAAGGATCCAAAATGATACTTTATCCTGAAAGAATCTCTCTGCACTCAAAATTTTAAATTTGAAAAATTTAAAACAAAGTTGAAAAATTACTACATGAATAATATTCTGTATCAGGACTCACCACTTCTTAATATCTTAATGACATCTGCTTTGTTTATATATTAACACATACTTTTTTGAGCCATTTGGAAGTGGCAGATAAGACATTTCATCTCTATTTCAGTGCATACCTCTTAAAAATAAGTCTCTTGTATACTCATACTATATTATCACATCCAAGAAATTTAATTTTAATAGCATTTTATATAACATACAATCCATACTCAGATTTCTCTAGTTGTCCCCAAAATATCCTTGTAGCTTTTTGGAGCCAGAGTTCAAGAAAGACTCATCAACATGTGGTTTAGGACTCTAGTCTCCTTTAACATAAATCCATTTTTTTCTGTCTTTATTTTTTAAGAATCTAGGTCAGTTGTCTTATAAAGTATCCTATATTCTGAATTTCTTTGTTTCCTCATGATTAGCTCATGTTAAACTTTTCTGACAAGTTTTATCTCCTGGGTGGCATGTACTCTTATTTATTTTTATTTCAGCAAAATTCTAAATAATTGACTTTTTTATTTGGAGTAGTGTCATATGACCTTAGGTTTACTATAATTACTGTATTTCTATATATAATTGTGTTCCAGGCTTTATATTAAATATCAGTTAAGCCACCAACTTTGTTTTAAGACAGGCCCACCCAAACCTTCCCCAGGCTCATTTCTGACGTACAAGTGTGAGTGAAACCTCTTGAGTTTCTGAGACCATGTGGCCAGGGTGATAGAGAGCAGGTTTGTAGCTATTGCTTCATCAGGGTTTGAGATGTTCTTTATTCAGTAGTCTCTGTGTTCTTGCAACATACGGAGGTATCAAGGGCTGCTGTATATTCTTGTTCATAAGGTTATTATTGCACTAACAATTGCAGTAATTAAATTGCTGTTACCATAAATTTCTTCCAGTTTTGCTGGTGAAGCCTTGTCTTAGGTGTTAGTACAGAACATCAGCCAATATATAGAATTAATTATTAGTGTTAATGTATGTAATAAAATGTTTGATTTCCTTACTAGTATAGTTATTCCTACCCTAATATATAATAGTCTTAGAAATATCTGTAGATTTCAGATTTCTTTGATTGTTATTTAAAATCTTTGTTTTGCTAAGGGAAGAAATAATCCATTTCTGCTTTGTCGTATACTAGGCTTGAAACATCTCTGGAGAGATCATCTTTTTGTCCCTCATTTATTAGTATACTTTTTACTCATAAAGGTCTCTCTAGAGAAAACATTCTATAGTTTTTCTTTATTTATAAAGTATATCATTCTAATAACAGTCTTCACTATTAGTAAATTCTTCTGAATCAATAGTAAGCCTTCCTGGAAAGGAGAATTTGAAAGAAAATCTGATCTTCTAGGTGAAGGGTTGGTAAACAATCACCTGTGGGCCAAATCTGGCCTTTTGCCTGTTTTTGAAAAGAAATCTTTATTGGGACAGAGCCATACTCAGTCATTTAAATATGGTCTTTGGTAATTTTTGCACTACTCAGGCAGAGTGGAGTAGTTGTATCAGAGACCGTTTGGCTCACAAAAGCTATATTTACTCTCTGGTTCTTTACAGAAAATGTTTGCCAGCCTCTATTCCAGATAAGTAAAAGGTTGCACATTACACAAGTAAGTCTTACTTGGAGAAAATTCGATATGCAAATACCCAACTTTGGGAAACAACCTAGAATATTCTTTTTTGTTGCATAGCATCTTCTGTTTTCCTGTTGCAGTTTTTAATGCACACAGTAAAAGTAATAATGGATGTAAATTTCAGAAATGGGCAATATGTTGTAGAAGTAAGATATCAGCTAGTGACTAAAATAGTCTCATATTTTAGAGCTAACCTTGAGGATCATGCTTTGGGCAATAATAGCGTTATTCTTTTCTGCTATCAGAAGTTAGGGTTGTATTTAGGAAAATTGGTGACTTAGCTGGGTACATGGTTTTGTTTGACTTACTACTTAAACTTAATGTATTTAATGTAAACTGATAGTCATTTCTAGTTTCTTAAAATTGCTTTATGATAACCACTGATTTTTTTGTTTGCCATATATGCCTCATGTAATATCTTCCTCTGAATTTAATTTTCAAAAATTTTTCTTGACATAGTGATTATTGGATTTTTTCTTAATTGTAATAATTTTAGGAGTTATAATTACATGTGCATCATAGGGCTCAATAAACATTAAAGGAATTGTTTAAAAGACTGGATAAAATAAACAGTGAGGCTTGGACTGTCATGAATGGTAGTTGGAAGTTACTCCCTATTTTTATTCTTAAACTGAATTCTTTATAATATTACATTAGTTTTTTACCTACCTAAAGGTTTGTGCACACAGTTGTGCTTTTTAGTTACTCAGAATTGTTACACTACTGTGAGAATTGTACATACAAAAGATAATAGAAATCTTGGCAAGTGTAGTTAAGCTGAATATCATGCCTTTTTTATTTACATTCTTTATAAGTAGAAGGTAAAACAAACCTGATTCAATGAGCCCTGGTTAATAGAGATTTTGTTGTAATTTTACCTAATGTGAGAATTGTCCCTTGAAATTTGTTGCTTTGGAGGGATTCTGAGCTGTCCTTTTAAATGTCTGGTCACAGTATTAACCTTAATCTTAGGAAGTGTTTTACACTAGTGACCTTAGGTATAAAGTTAATGTCTATGTGTTCTCTTGCTGACTTCCAAAGGACTTGGAATCAGAAGTCCAGGAAACTGGGTTCCAAGACACTGTGATGCTGATTAGGAGTGATGCTGCAAGTCAGCCACCTCTCAGTGCTCAGGTTCCCCATTTGTAAAGTGGTGAGAACAAAGTCCTCTACCCAGGACCTAGTGAATCAAGCAAGACAACTCTGAGGGAAGATGAGTTTTAATCAAAACTGGGCATGTGTTGCTACAAATGTCAGGATGACTTTCTTTTTGAAGCTGAGTAATCTTCCATTCATATGTCAGTGGGCATTTAAGTTGTTTCCATATCTTGACTGTTGTAAATAATGCTGCAAGGAACATAGCAGTGCAGGTGTCTCTCTTGATCTTTGTTCCTTTGGATAAATTCTCAAGCATGAGATCTAAAATAGTCAGATTCATAGAATGGTGGTTACTAGAGAGGACGAGGAAATGAGAGAGATTTTGGTCAAGGAGTACAAAGTTTGAATTATGTAAAATGAGTAAGTGTGGAGATATAATGTATAGCTTGGTGACTATACTACACTGCACATTTGAAACTTGCCAAGTAAGAGGTTAGAATCCTAACAGTTCTCACCACACACACAAACAATAACTGAGGTGGTGAATATGTTAATACATTTAAGTGAAAAAATACATTCAAGTGTCTATTTGAAGAAATTTACTATTTTTTTATTGTTTTATGAGATGAGTTTGGTGACTACATTTTTTTATCCGGAACATCAGTATCAATTACTTCTCTTAAGAGTAAGCGATATCTTCATTAAATAGGATTCACTAGAATCAAAGCAAAAAGCAAGCAGTATATTTAATTTGATATATAGTAGATGTTCAGTTGTTTGGATTTTGTCCACTTTTTTTGAAAGCCTGCATGACTCTGGGTTAATGAGGTATGATGTCCGTGTGTACAGTGATACTTGTTTTAGCTCATTTTCCTGTTCATTTCTTTCCATCCATACATCAGACTTCTAAGAAGGAGGGTGAATTGTTAGGCTGTTCACTTAGGAGCAAAAATATTAGAAAACTCTGTGTCTTTTCCTTGGAAACTATTTCACAGAAGAATCCCAAAGGTTTTTTTCCTCTTTTTGTTTTTGTTTTAAGTCTTGTTTTCTCCAGTGAACTATAGTATATAAATTGAATTAAGTTTTAATTATTATAGAGAAAACTACTGTAACACTTTCTAGATAGTGGCATATACTCAAATATTTATAGCTGTTTAATGGCATTTTATAGATATTTACTTGGACTATGTCATTATTTTTATATTACACCCCATGGGACTAGTGGGGTAGATGTCAGTTCATTGTGGCATTCAGCTTATATTTGCTTGGCTTTTTCATATTTGGTGACACCCTAATTCCTAGCATGATAAATAATAACCCTCTGTGCTTGACTTTGTTTAACTTTTTGAATTGTTTTCAAAATTGCATTTGTTTTTAATTTTACAAAATCAGCCAAAGCTTGTGTATGGTTAAGTTTTTGTTTTGTTTGTTTCTTGTTTGATTTTGTTTGTTTAGGGGGAAAAAAAAAAAATCCTATAAAATGGCTGTTAAATTTTAGCCAGTGACCATGAGACTTCCTTAGTATTATTTTGAATTCTATATCTTAATTCTTAGAGTATGTGGTTTTGTTGTTCTGTAGTGTCCTACTAAAATACTCATTTTTTTACAGTGTATTGCAAGTTCCACTGCATTACATGCAAATATGATTCACTCATACCTAGCTGTTTGTGGATTCAGACTCATAAATGCACCTTCTTTCAGTTAAGCGAGTAGTGTACTGACATTCTTTTGTTTTCTAATATTTACAGATTCGAGTGGTGAATGCATTTCGTAGTTCTTTATATGAAGGGTTAGAAAAACCGGAATCAAGAAGTTCGATTCACAACTTTATGACACATCCTGAATTTAGGATAGAAGATTCAGAACCTCATATCCCCCTTATCGATGACACTGATGCTGAAGACGATGCTCCTACAAAACGTAACTCCAGTCCTCCACCCTCTCCCAACAAAAATAACAATGCTGTTGACAGCGGGATTTACCTTACAATAGAAATGAACAAGTCTGCTACCTCTTCATCCCCAGGAAGCCCACTACATAGTTTGGAAACATCACTCTGATTGTAAGCTGAATGTTAACACACTAGCTGCATTGTAAAGAAACAAATTGAAACTGGGTCTTTTCACATATTGTGACGGACAAGATAGTATTCTTGTCTTTGGACTTCAACAGAAGACATACTTGTACGAATGTAGATTTATTTTTTTAAAAAAACGCAAAGCTTTCTGCCAGACTGAGGGTGCTTTTTAGGGGGTGGGAGAAACGAACTGACAGATAAACAGTAACTCAGCATGAGTTGACCTGTGGATCCTCAGTAGTACCTGAGAATGGTCCTGAACAGTCTATTATTAGCAGAGCTTTAGTTTTTCTCAATCCTTGATGGGAAAGAGGGAGGAGTAAAGTTGGGTAAGCGAAGAGCCCTGGATCATAGAATTGATTCTTTAATTTCTGCTGTTGGCTGTTAATAATTTGGATTATTTATGTTTATAAATGATACAGATCTGTTTACAAGGTTTGTAGATACTTTTTTTGTTCCTGTTCATAGATGGGAAGCTTCCTTATAACTGATGCAGAGAAAAAATTAGTCCTTCCAATACTGCTCTATTTTCAGGAAAAAAAAGGGTGTTTCTATTGAAACTGTACTAAATTTTTGCCTACAATTTACCTTGTTAAATATTGTAGATAAATTGCTAATACTAATAGCCAAATAGATAACACTAATGCTTTGTTTAAAAAAAACAAACAAAAAAAAACAAAACAAAAAAACATGAGCAGTGGTGTTCTAATAAAGTTATGGCATCTGTCCTAATTAGTTTCTTAAATACATTTACTACTTAATGGTTTTGAAACAACTGTTTAATTTTTAAAATTTTTGAAAACTTGCTAATAACCTTTTGTTCAGAATTTAGTAGATTGTTTAATGCGGGACATCAACTGCATAATGAAAGATGCTTGAAATGCTTTTGTTGTTTCAGGCAAATCAAATTAAATCAAGCTATCAAACTACAGAGAACCTTAGTCCTTTTTGTTTTTGTCTAAACATGTTAGTTCAGTGATGTCTTGGTGAACTGTGAGTGAACTGTATTGATTTTTCTAGTAAATCTTTAGAAACCTTCATACAGCATGAGGGCTGTTGGCATTTTGAAAAAGGTTAATAAATAGAAGCATACATGTTTTTCTTTTGTTTTTGAAACTTGTTTGTAAACATAAATAAATCTGCCCTTTTATTAAATAAATACACAACAATGTTTTTTAAAAGGCATTTCAGCTTCTTTACTCAATTCTGCATATATGGTACATTAGTCTGTTCTCTTTAACCACAATTGGAGTAAGTTTCAAGATGGTAACAGCCCCATGAAGTACCGTTCTAATTCCTTGATGATAATCTAGTAGAATCAGATTAAGAAAATTATTCATAATTTCACCATTCAATGTGTTCTTAATTGAATTTAGTTTGTCTAAAATAGTCTCACAGTTTTAAAAAAAATGACCACCGTTGTCTTTGATGGATGTATTTTAATTCTCAAGTGGCCAAATAACAGATTGTGGTTAAAATGAGATTACAGGAAAAGTGAAAAGTGTCCTAAAATATATATACATATTTAGATATAATAATTAACAATATGCTGGAATGCCTATTTCTAAGCCATTTGGATTCGTTAAAACTTTTCTTTCTTTTGTCTACCTTCTTTCCTTTTTTGTCGCTGTCTTTACCTTTTAGGAACTGGCGTTGCGTTAGGTAGGGCCCAGGTTTCACCAGATGTACAATCCTCAGGCTGACGTTAAGTTTATGAGGACTACGATAACATCTGACCCAGCAAAGAAACATTTAGTTGATGGTGCTTGATATTTCTGGTGGGTGGGGGAAAATATTTTCTCTCCATCAATCCTTTGCATAATCCTCTGCAAGTCTTAGAAACACATTGGCTCTGTCAGCATTTGTAATTGTACATTTATTCATCAGGTATTTATAGCAAACCATACTGTAAAAGAGGTAGCATGATAGGCTGGAAAGCACACCAGGCTAGGAGTCAAGACCTGGTTTCTGTTCTCGGTTTTGCCTTTAATGTGCTGCATGACCTTGGGAAAATCATTAACCCTACATGAGGGTGGTGGACTAGACTATCTCAAAGAACCCTTTCAACTCTAAAAATTGACCCTATTAACTGGAGAAGCCGACAAGGCATAGGGAATAGAGAAAAGGGAAATATTTTCGGTTTTCTTTCTTATTTTGGTTATGCTTAAATATGAATGTAATTACAAAAAGATTTAGAAGTGCATGTGCTTTGGAGGATTTGTATTGAGCTTTTACAGTATTCATTTTTCAACTCAAGGCAATGGCTTTTTACACCAACTCTAATCCATAAACGGGTCTTAGGACATCTATGAAGTAGTAGCAAGACATGCTTAGTGTGTATTTCTCTCTTTGAGACACTGTAATTTCTACGAGAAATTTCCAGAGCATTATGTAAGTAGGAAAAAAAATGCAAGCGAGCTGATAAAGATCTTGGATCCATTATATAATATGTATAGCATCTGTAATGCAATCACTTTTTCTCCATTTTCCTCTAACCAAAATATTGTTTAATTTTGCATCCCAAATGTTTTTAATCTTTGTATATTTTTTAAAAATCCTTTCTCCTCATCATTGCCTTTTTTGTGGTTGTAAATAGACTTACTTGCACTTTGAAGATGAGTTACTCCTTGTCATCTTACAAATATGTGATATGGTAATTTTCATAACAGATGTCAGTTTTGAACCAAGAAATGGTGATTTGTTTATAAAAAAAAAAAAAAAAAAACAAGCTTCATTTCTGTGAAATTGCTCTTTGAAAATTTCTTTTTACACGTGTAAGCCAACTAAGATACCGTGATGGTGTTGATTTCTTTCAATGATGCTTACCATCTATTTTAGCCACTGAGCCTTTTATTATTTGTCTATTTGTAAAGTTTATTTGTCTTAACTCATTTAATAAATATACTGTTTATCTGTTTCTGAATGGGGACTGAACTTTTTGAATATTTAAAGTGATGGGAACATATTTTGGAAATTTTTCTACTTGAAATTTTTTTAATTTTAATGAAAATTCTATACTGTACTTGAAATGTTACGGTTTTGTTACAGTGACATGACCTTGCCCCTAGAATGAAAGTGGGTCTATTGTGCTTACTGTCCTACCCACCATCTACAGCCCTTACAGCACAGTAGATTATTTCTGCAGCCCATGGGAATGTACTGTTTTGGTTTATAAAAGTTTAGTTTTTCACAGTAACGGTAAGGCCTTCTTTTTTTGTTAACTAATGTAGATTTGTCAGTAACAGTAATTTGAACTCTATGGTAATATAGTCGAATTACCTTTACTTGGTTTTCATACTAAATTATTAACAAATTAGCAACTTTGTTGAAATACTAAGTGACCTTGATGATGAGTACCATATTTTTCTATTGGTAAAAATTATTAGTGAATTATTGAATATATGTAAGTACCATATTTATGACATGAGAAATGTTTTTCATTTTATCAGATTAGGCTTTATTTTAGGTATGTGTTGCAATTAAATTTTGAATTAAGTTCCCTTTGTGAAATTAATTGAATAAGAAAGGACAGTTACTGTAAGTCTTTGCTTGTTGACATTTTTCCTTCCTGGTGTTTTTAGAGCAGTCTTGTCCTACTGAAACCACCCTCTCCGGACCAGTGTGTGCCATCTACAAGTGTGATGCCCAGACACCATGGCAGTATTTATCTTTTAACTTCTGGTATTAGAGTCACTTGCAGACCCCACCCCCCCAAAAGGATACTTTTATTATGATAATAAGAACATGTAACTAAAATAACTTTTGAAATATCCTTGAAGGTAACCTTTTAGAGTAAGCATTATAAAAATACAAGTAATGCATCATTTGGTAAGGGAAGTTGTGGTCAGTTCTGTACTTTTCTCTTAGTAGCTGTCAAAAGGGAAATTATTTTTATCCTTATAATTTCCTTTGCAACAGATTAATAACTTTTTCCCTTAAATTCTCAGTTGAGAGTTTACTTGTATGCTTTTGTTTCTGGAACAACTTTAACATTTTCTCTGTTTGTTAGAAAAACACTTCAGCTTACAGATGAATGAATATACTAAATGTAAACATGATTAATCTCTGTTCTCTGAATTCATTGTCATTACTGAACAAGATGATATTAGTGGTTCCAAAGTAAGGAATTAAAGTAAGAAATGTGCATGTGTGCTTTTACAATATCAGTCCTTGGCATAACTTCCTTAACCAGCACTATGTCCTAGGAAAACTAGTTCCTAAACTGGTAACAGCTATCTAGATATAGGTGCCCCTAAAGTTCTCTTAAATCAGAGCTACAAGGACCACACAATTTCCAGATTACTTTTTAAGATTATTAAACATAAATATAAGTACTGATTCTTTCCTGAGCTACTAAAAATGAGTGTTATCACATCTTTATGGAGTACCTGCTCTATGCTAAGCACTTTATATGGAATATGTAAATAGTAACTCTGTGTACTAATGCCGTCACTTTACGTAAGGGGACACTGAGGCTTAGAGAGTTAAAGTAACTTGCGCTAAGTCATGGCAAACTGGGATTCACACTCAAGGCAGACCATCTCAGGAGCCCCATCTGGGAGCTACTGGTTTTATTTCCGTACTGCTGTCTCATTCACCTGAATTCAGGTCTCAGTGCCTAAAACTCTGTACTTAACTTTTAAGCGCTCGTTTTCCGTTTTCCTTTCCTTATACCAAATGCGTCAGAGGTGGTCTTAAGTCTTCATAACCTTCCTGGAGGATAGTTCAAGAGATTGAGGCAAAGAATCACCAATTAAGATGGATAATCCAAGGTTTCCTTATAGTCAGAGGTAAATTCTGTAAAATGGTGTTTGGGGTTTTTTTTAATTTTATGTATTATTTTTTTGAAGATTCTATTATTTCTAGAGAGAGGCGAAGAGAGAAAGGGAAAGAGATATCAACATATGGTTGCCTTTCACCTGCCTCCAGCTGTGGACCCGGCTGGAAACCTGGCTTGCAACCTCATTATGTGCCCTGGCTGGGGAATGGAACTGGCGACCTTTGGGTTCGCAGGTCGGTGCCTTATCCATTGTGCCACCAGCCAATGATGTTTTTTGTTTTGTTTTGTTTTGTTTTGTTTTTGTTTTTTTAAGATTTTATTTCACCATTCCTAGAAAGAGGGGAAGGGAGAGAGGCAGAGAGGAAAAGAGACATTAATGTATGGTTGCGTTTCACCTGCCTCCAGCCACAGACCTGACTGGAGACCTGGTTTGCAACCTGGTTATGTGCCCTGGCTGGGGAATCGAACCTGCGACCTTTGGGTTCGCAGGCCGGCGCCTTAACCACTGTGCTACCAGCCAGGTGATGTTTTTAATAGCATACTTTCATTAGATAATTTTTGTGATTGAGTATTTTTTAAGTAATTGTTAATTTAGCAGGTCATTGCTTTATAATCCTAAATGATTTGGAATGAAAACAAACTTAGTCACATTAAAGAGATACCCTGCATTTTTCATAAACTTTATGAAACTAAAGAAAGGATGTTTTACATATTTTGAAGAAGAATTTTGTCCTCCAACAGTATTTTTCTTGATGAAAGCTTTTACTGCTTTAATATTAGTCTAAGGGAGTGACTCCATTGCATACTGGATTTTAAATTAACAGTTTTTAAAACCAAATTGTAGCCATTTCACTACTGTCTTCATATCATTTATATTAATGTTGTTTGTGGTTTGTGAGTAGCCCATTGGCCTCCCTTGTGCTCTGTAAAGATGAAATGCTTCCTGGTTTATAGACTCTTTGAGGTAGCATCTTAGTGAAGATAAAATGTTTTGAAATATTTTTTTTCTGTAAGACTGCTCTTAAAATCATAAACATTTAGTCTACCTTAATGAATAGCCTGAAAATGGATGGGAAAAAAAAGAAAAATAAAAAGCCAAGACCTCAGGGAGACCTGTGGTATTCATGTTATATAGGATATTTTTAATTTAGTATTCTAAATTTTTTAACCATAAGCCTACTCTTTCAGTTACCATCCAACCCACTGAGAAAGATAAGCCTAGCATTTAAAATCATTTACCTTTCATTTTCTCACTGCTGAAGACTTGGAATGGGCAGTAAGTAGGTCTCAATATCTGAAGGGATGGGGGAAGCGGTGATTTATAACAGTGAAGTTACAGCAAGTTTCTGGAGTCTGGGACTCCCAACTTCTAAGAACACTACCCTACTGTCTGTTTCACTTTTATGTTCTTTATCTATGTTTCCTGCTCTCCATTTATTCATTCAGCAAGTATTTGGTACCTGTCATAAGGAGTTCATATTTTTGGAGATTCAGGAGAACCAAAAAAAGGTCCTTCATCTCGAGGAGTTTGTGTTCTAGTAGGAAGGAGAAAACAGACCTATATCAGGTGGTACCATGCTGTTCCCTAATGTGGTTGTGGTCGGGGAAGCCACCTCAGATCTGGTGACATTAAGTACGGACCTGAAGGAAGTGAAGAAGCCAATTGCTTTGTTGTCCCAAAGAGCCTTCCAGTAGGTGACAGTTGGCAAGTTAGGAACTACAAGGAGGCCATGTAGCCAAAGTGGAGTGAACCAGTGGAGAGGAGTGGGAAATAAATTTAGAGACAGAAAGGGGGGCTTGGCCTACCTTTAAAGTTAAGAACTTTGGCAAGAACTGAGCTCATGATAGGAAGTCAGTGGAGGATTTTGGGCAAATCAGCCACGGAATCAGACCTGCTCTCTGGAAAGAGAAACTTGGCAGTTAGGAGGAAAGGAAGCTGTTGCTTCTTTCAAACTCATTCCACTGCAGCTCCCTTTTCCTGCTGCTTTTGTAGCCCACATCTAAAGAGGTTTGTGGACCCCTTTCATACTTCATCGGTTTTAATTTTATGCTGTCCTATTCTTCTAGGTAACACAAAGCTGGTGATATTTTTACCGTCAACTCAGGAACCTGCATATCTTTTCGTTTGCTTTAGCCTGTGTGCTATTTACCACATAGGTTACAATAGTCCTGATTTTTTATACTCTGTGCTACTTGCAACATGGTCCCAAAAAGAAGGTGACCATTTCTCAGCTGGTCAGTTTTTACAGTTTCTTCTTTCTTGCTTTGTAAAAACTCTTTTGACCTGCAAATATTTCTCTTTATTACCAAATGCGACTGCTAGTCTCTTCATTCCTCAGTCATCCCCCAGTCTTTTTTAGCATCCTAACGTTTGCTGGCTCCAAGGCACTCCGGTTGGCTGCTGCACTCCTGCTCTACCATTTACCTAGATGTCTTTGAACTGACTTTTAATTTCTCTCTCATTCCTTTTAGGGCCATTCCTCCTTGCATTTAATTCAAATCTACATTTTTGTCAGTCAGGATTCAAGATGTTTACTGACTCTAGAACACATCTTTTCCATTCTACTCACTGTCAACCAATCCTGTATTTTTTTTTCCACATATTTGAGCAGACATATATATGCCTCTCTGCTGTTTGTGATTTTCTTTTTGTCCCAAAGAACAGGATTTTACATTTATCTGTGTTGAACTATTTTAGTCAGCTCATCACTTTGACTCCTAATTTTATCATCTAGTTTATTCTCAATCCTTGTCTGTTTAGTGCTGCCCAAGAGCAATTGGCTTTCCTTCCATTTCTTTGTGGAAACCACTGTTTGACAACAAAACAGGAAGGCAAGACAGATTGGCCAACTGTTCGCCATACTTTTCAAAATGCCACCAGGTTGTGTGAATGCTCATTTGACCCGTTCAACCAGTAAAAGTTTCACCGAATGAAATGTTTTGTCGTTGTATGCACAGATAGCCATCACATCCAAAAATGGGTCATGCAGAAATGCTTTCAACTACTTTTTCTGTATTTCTTCCTTGGTTTCAAGTACCTTTTTGTCAGTATTTTCACTGTCATTACTGTAACATTCTCACCCCTCTGTCTTTCTCACCACCAATCTATCCAACACAACACGTCATCCAAATGTTCCTAAATCAATCACCATTTTGCCCACATCATTGTTCCTCTTAAAAATAGATGAGTAAATGCAAAAGAAAAAAAAAGGTGAAAGCTCTTGGCTTCTTAACAACTCTTTGGCAGTACATTGTCACTTGCCCCTCTCCATTGCCACAAACAAGTTCTCTGTTCGTATGTTCTTCCCGCTCCTTCCTGTTGAATCTCTTCATGTTCTGGGCCCTTTTATACTTTACTCCTGTTGCAGTGCGCGCACCACTTGATCTCCCTCCACCCTCAGTGCTACAGACATGTAAGGAACAAATGGTGAAGGCTGCTTTCTTCAGAGGAAAAGCTCCTCTCCAGGAGAGAGAAGGTTGAGATTCCAGTAGTGCACCTCAGAGGTTCGGGGAGAGGCGGTATGTCAGAAGAGCATTTCCCTACAAGTCAGTGGGTATAGGTTCTGCTTCCAGTCTTGAACCAACTTTCAATACCTTGAGCCCTCTCTATCCTCAAGAGGATTGTATTGGGGTTCCTGCCTTGCCTTGACTGTTCAGCTCTAACAATTACAAAAGGCAACGCAAAGGCATACGCAGTGTAGCATTGAAACAGCCCTGTAAAGCTGGTCCTACCTCCCCCAATCAATTGGTTTTGACAGAAAATTTCTTAAGTCCCAACTGACTCATAAGCACCCAAGGCTCTATAAAGGTTGCCCTGGAGATTTATCTCGTTAGAAATAATAGTATGCTTCCATTTCCTTTTTCCCTGTGTTTTTACTAAGTAGACATTTTTCCTTTTGGAAAAAAGCAGCTTGCTTGCCTCTTACACATCTGTGGGTGACTCAGTAATCAGATGAGTGACTCAGTCACTCAGTTTTTTTTTGTTTTTTTTTTTTTTTTTTGCAGTTTCTTAGCTGACCACCACTACCAGCAGTTTGTGACTGCTACCTAGTTTTAGTCATATTTTTTGATTACTGGTCATATTAGTGTTCCCATAATGGACCATGGGGTAAATGAGTATTTTCCAAACATTGCTGCACACTAGAGTCACCTGGAAAGCGTTTAAAACATACTGGTCTGTGACTGTCGAATCACCATGATGTACACCTGAAACTTGTAAGATAACTGTGCTAAAGGAGCGCATGTTAGCGCCAGACTCCTGCCCTACACATTGTGATCCAGGGTGTGGCCTGAACATTGGGATTTTCATAATTATTTACAGATACAGTCTCAAAATCCTGCAACATGCCACTTTAAAATTTATTTCTAGCATCCTATTTTTTCATAGTTGAAAGTAAACAGCATGTATCGCTTGACAAGAAAATATCATATGATGACATTAAAATATGTTTAAGAGTATAATTCTTACCATACCTGCAAAAAATAACTGATTTTTTTATTGCTAACAAGATTCATAGGTTAAATTAGGAAAAAAAAAAAAAAAGTTTTGCTTCAGCTATCCATTTAGTTAATTCCTGAGAGATTCTGTACCATTACCCTTTTGGTGGTCTATCCCTCTACTTGACTATTGGATGCACACACTAACACGAAGCCCCTATCCTGGGTTACTTGTTTTCCTGTATTACCTCAGTAGATTACTACAATTCTAATCCCTTTTATTCATTTATTTTTTAAGATTTTATTATTTTTAGAGAGAAAGGTAAGGAGGGAGGAAGAAAGGGAGAGAAGCATCAATGTATGGTTGCCTTTCACCTGCCTTCACCTGGGGACCTGGCTGGGGACCTGGCTTGCAACCTGGGTATGCACCCTGGCTGGGAATCAAACCAGTGAACTTTGGGTTCTCAGGCCGGTGCCAGTCCATTGAGCCACACCAGCCAGGGCTGATCCCCTTTTGTAATGAAGAGGAAACTTGCCTGTAACCACATAGCTAGTTACTATAGTCCAGGATTCAAATCCAGGTACTGGTCAACAACCCAACTCATGACCATTCATTAGACTGGAAAGCCTTTTCAGGTTGGTTCAGTCCCTCCAAGGTTGTGAATTAGGATCATATAAAACCAGTTTATGGAGGTTTTCAGACACCTTAAGACAGTGTGCAAAGCCGCCAACCCATATTTTCCATGCTTACCTCCAGTTTCTGTCCTGTTCTTTAGTAGGGTGACCATGTGTCCCAGGTTGCCAAGGACAACTTTTGTGTAGGAACCTGCTGTCCCAATGCGATTAAGAGCTCCCGCTTTCACTCTGAAGAGTGTTCTAAATTGAATGATAAAGGTATGTGTTCAAATTGCATTACCATCTTGGTCCCTTTCCTCTAATGTATCCCAGTGTCTGCAGCCTGACAGCTATTTTGAAACTGTGATATTTGAACTTTCACAGCTATGACAAGTGGCCATTTGAGAAAGGAGGTGGGGTTTAGATTCACTTTTGCCTTGTGATAGGTGACAAAGGGACTCCAAAGTACATCCTGCTAACAGGAGTAGCTCTCTAAAGTCAGATTGTAAATTTCAGAAGCTCCTAAGGTTTCTAGCTGAGGAGAGAGCTTTAATCCATTGGGTGGTTCTGCAAACTAAGCTGTCTGGGAGAAGCCTACCTTCTTTCCACCCCAGGAACTGGGACCAGACTGCTGATTCAGAGGTGATTGCTTAAATGTCTTTAAAACCTGTGGCTGACCTGAGTGCTCACTTAAAGTGCAGAGGGGCCCGGGCCCTGTGGCTTTTTCCTCACTTACAAACCTTGCTTACTAGAAAGAGGCATGTGATGAGTGAGACTTCCCTTTGAGACCAGCATCTAATAAATTAATGATTTTAAATGAATGAAATCAAGGTTTTAAACGCTTCCCTACATATATATTTTTTAGACTTTTTAAAATTTCAGTTTACGTTCAATGTTCTGTATTCATTTCCAGTGTGCAGCTTAGTGGTTAGACAATCATACTTAACAAAATGTGTCCCCTGATAGTTCTAGGGCCCACCTGCCACCATACGTAGTTATTACAGTATTATTAACTGTATCTGCAATGCTGTAACTTACATCCCCGTGACTGTTTTGTAACTACCAATTTGTATCCTCAATCCCGTCACTGGAAGCCATCAGTCTGTTCTCTGTTCACTTACATGGTTCTCTAGATTCTACATATAAGTGAACTCATATGGTGTTTCTCTGTCTGGTTTATTTCACTTAGGACAGTACCCTCGTCCCCTACATGATTTCAGTAGCAGCTCGTGTTTAATAAAACACGTTGTTTACATATAATGATAGCTTATCATTATGATAGAATAATAATCAGTAAGTGTTTTGTTTTTGCAAAGCAGTTTTAAAGCCATGTACTTTTTATAGCCTGCTTTTTTAAATTCAGCATAATTCTATAAAGGTTTTCATGTCAATGTTTGAGACTCAATTCTGTAAACAATGAGTTGTGTGACTAGGTCATGTTATTTAGTCTCTGAGTCTTCACCCTGTAAGATAATGGTATATTTCCCTGCTGCTCAGAGTTATTGTGATGATCAAATGAGATGAAAACTCAGAAAGTTGTAGCCCAGAGCACAGCCTGCATAATGAATTCTGTGGGTTATGATAGTAAGAATTTTCACTAACTGGGAATTAGCATGTTGTTTACTAGGTGCTGATCCCACTACAATGAGGGAGACAGAACAGATAGATCACATGTTGTAAATTGGCAATCTGTGGGCTCCAGTTGATCCATTGATAAGTTTCATCTGGCCACACGGTAATTGCCCATAAGATGTATTTTTTAATGTTTTTAATTGACTGCCTGCATTGACAATTAGATTTCACTAAAAACACCCAAATTGTTGGCATCTAGCAACATTAGCTCCCTACTGTCTTGTGGTAAGAACAGCCTGGTGCTTTGCTGGCCTCCTCCACTTCGCCACGGCACCCACCGTCCCGTGTGGCTCACGCTGCTGTCATTGACCAGCATTGGTGACCATTTCTCACTGCTCCTCTCATAGGAAAACTAAGGAAAGGAAAATATTTGTATTGCTAGTGAGTGTGGGAACGTGTAAGACTGACTCATGAGGATTCACTTTTAAGAAATACTCTTCTCTCTGGTCTTTTTTTAACGCATGTTACCTGCCTTACTCCAGAGGCATTTGTGTGGAAACC
This sequence comes from Noctilio leporinus, assembly GCA_004026585.1. Taxonomy (NCBI): domain Eukaryota; kingdom Metazoa; phylum Chordata; class Mammalia; order Chiroptera; family Noctilionidae; genus Noctilio; species Noctilio leporinus. Next base: position 145,644 of record PVIW01003680.1, read on the forward strand.
ATAGCATCTCCTAAAATCCTAGAGCTGTGAGGAACCCAGCACTTTGGACCAGATAATCGTATCTTTTCTTCATTTTAGTGTGTCACTGAGTTAGGACCCCTGAAGATTGTGACTTACCCATCGTTCTAGTTAGAAACAAAATTCAGGCTCAATCTAGATGTGACACGTTGTCTCTCTATGCTTATTAGGGTTTGTTTAAGTTTTATTATTTGTGTTTTAACTTTGAAAGAACTAGAAATCAGTGTAAATTCTCTTTAGTGTAAACAAACCCTCCAATACCTTTTGCCTCTACAAACACATGTAATTCATGGCTCTCTTAATGCAGATTTTTACCATTTTCTTATAAATTCAAGAAATTAGCTTTGGTTTTGCAGCAATGCTTGTAGCAAATTTATTTTTTTAAGATATATATACCATTTTTATTTTTTTAAGATATTATTTATTATTTTTAGAGAGAGGGGAAAGGAGAGAGGCGGAGAGCGAAAAAGACATTAATGTATGGTTGCCTTTCACCTGCCTCCAGCTACAGACATGGCTGGAGACCTGGCTTGCAGACCTGGCAGCCTGGTTATGTACCCTGGCTGGGAATCAAACCAACAACCTTTGGGTTTGCAGAGGGCCGCCTTATCCACTGTGCCACCAGCCAGAGCTGCTTGTGGCAAATTTAAAGAGACCATTTGAATGGTATTGTATTTTGCGTTATTGGTTCTCCTTTCTTTAAGAATGGAGGAGAATATGATAGAACTTGTCCATTGACAGCCCCACAACCTTGAGACATGCATCTGGAGGTGCTTTTATATTGTAGGTTGTAGATTTAGTTTGGTACATCAGGAAAAGATTTTGCAGTGGCTCTAAATTACCTGTGGAACCAGAAGATGCATGAAATAAATGAATGAATAAATAAATACAATTCTTATAACTATGAATTTCAAATTTCCTCTCCAAAACATTACTTGACACAAATAACAAATGACTGGATTAAATCATTGTGTTGTTTTTATCTCCAGTTTATGGAGAGGGAAACAGCTCTAGGTGTTGAAAAGCAGATAACACAGGTAATTAATTCATAATTCCCAGTTAGATATTTACTAAATAGATAAGGCATTATTAGTATGTGTTAAATATAAAGCTCTTTAGAGATTTATCATGTGACCAATTAAGTTGATTTGAAGAGAGAAAAGAATTATATCAGATTTATGAAGAAAATGGCTTCTTACACATTTTCCCTTTTGGAACATTACCTTTTATCACTGGATTAGATATGGGAAATTTTGGATTATATTGGTTATGAAACATTTCCAAATATAAATAGGTTTGGTTTTTTATTTCAGATTATAAAAATAACCTATGCTCATTATTAAATAATGAAAGTAACAAAGAAAACTACCCTTAACCCTATCACCCAGACTTAAAACATTTCAACTTTTTATGCTGTGAGTTAATACCATTCCTCATGCCTTCAGAGCTGTCCACAATTGGCGTTGGATGGATTTAGGAAGAGCCTAATGCAATCCAAATTGTAGGGAGGGAAAACAGGCACCTAAGAAGAAGAAAAAAAGTTCACATATATGAAGGTGGAAGGCAGGGTCCATCAATCTTAGTGGCCAGACAAGATACAGAGAAGAAGCAGAGGCTCTGAGAAAGAAAAGTGAAAGTGAGGAGAGCTTTGTGAAAATAGTTGCCCCAGCAACTATTTTGTAGAGACTGCTTCCCAAAGAGGACTGTCGAATGGAACACTGTTGGCACCGGCCACTCTTCGGTAGGACCCTCATAAATTGAGAGAAGGACATTTCAGAGAAATGATTTTTCCATCAGTCAGAGAAAGAGAAGGGCCCAAGACTGATAATGGGAACAATTCTAATAACTCAGCCAGTACAATCACGCCCCTACCCAGGGAGTGTTGAGGGATTCATTTGAACAGCATAGAAGTCCAGAGTTAAAGAAGGCTTAACAGAGAAATCCCGTATCAAGAAACTGCGGGATGGGCAGGGCTGCGCAAAGGAGCAGAGGGTTTGTTTGTTCACCACAGTTTGAAGCTCATCAGGTAAGCAACAGCTTGAAATTCTCTACTCTTTAGGACTTAATTGAGTAACAGATGTTTAAAATAAATTTAGAATCTCTAGAGCAGGCGTATCTTAACTAGATTCTTTGATGTGTGGTATAGTATTGCTTTTGCATATGTAAAGGCATTCAAACGATTACTGGTGAGTAGGTTATTGGGTTATTGGAAACTGACAGTGAAACACTGGTTTGTAAATGTATGTCTAACAAGTTGGGTTTTTTTAAGAGTTTATTTATTATTTTTAGAGAGAGGGGAAGGGAGAGAGGCAGAGAGGAAGAGACATCAATGTATGGTTGCCTTTCACCCGCCTCCAGCTACGAACCTGGCTAGAGACCTGGCTTGCAACCTGGGTATGTGCCCTGACTGGGGAATCGAACCAGTGACGTTTGGGTTTAAAGGCCAGTGCCTATCCACTGTGCCACCAGCCAGGGTTTAACAAGCTCTGTTCTAGTATAAACCTTTCCCCTTAGAATCATGATTATGCTGTGAATTTGTTAAACTCACCTTCCTTTTGCTTCCAGCTAAAGCAAAAAAATCCTGTCCTGGCATGTCTGTCTCAGTTGGTGGAAGTGTTGTCCAGTACACCAAAAGGTCATGGATTCAGTTCTTTGTCAGGGCACACTCAAGTTGTGGGTGCAATCCCCAGTCAGGGCACATAGGAGAAGACTCTCACATCAATGTTTCTTGCTCTCACTCTCTTGCTCTCTCGCTCTCTCGCTGTCTTTCCCTCCCTCCCTCTCTCTCTCTTTCCCTCCCTCTCTCTAAAAAGTAATTTAAAAATTAAAATAAAGCAAGATAAATCCTGAATTGAATATTTACTGTTTTGTGAAAATAATTTTTTTGGTACCAAAAGGACATTCTACTCACCAGTGAATAATAAACCTAGTAAACATTTCCTCATGGTTTGGGTTGGTGATGGAAAAGAAGACTTAAAGATCTTTAAAGTTACACTTTCACTGCCAACCGTACAATTTCATATCAAGCTCTAACAAAATTAGAAAAAAATAAATTATCTTTCTTAGGGCAGCAGAACGAATGGCATGAAGCTGAATCATCACTAAACCAAAACAGTTTCATAACTTCTTTGATTTGAGCCTTTTAACTATACAGTGCATTTTACAGTTCTAAGAAATGTGGAGGCAGCATCCGATTTAATATTTTCTATGCAGGCTATTTACTTGTAGTCAAACATTCTTCAAAAACATTTTTGTCTCCCCCCACATTTTCCATGCAAGGATGTCAGTTCATATTTCGAAAGGTTAATTGAGAGCTGGAGTCTCCAAGCCTCCGATACAGAAGCAGCTTTCGCTGGCCTTAATAGTTTCCTTTAATTTGTTGCCAGGACTGATTCTACACATAAATATTTGCCTGAGTTGGTTACAGAAAATTTTTTTCACAACAGGGGCCAGAGTGAGGTTAATGTTATTATTTATGATATGAGAAAACAAACTCATTTCTCTACACCTTTTTTTGCTAATGCCTTGGTGGTTGTCAAATTTGCAGATATCTTTATTAATGCTCTTTATTAGATGTTAGTTTTCTTTTTTTGGAACCGCTGAGTTGACCAGGAAATCATGCAGCACTTTGCAGGAGCCCATGCTGTTTTAATGGACTCCCCTTTGTGTTGTGGAGGAGGCTGGGCTGAGCAGGCCCTTCTGAACTCTTAAGAAGTGAGCATCTTCTTATGACAGCCAGCTTTGAGCCATTTACTTTGGATTGCTGACGTGTTCCTTTTAACTCTCCAAAAAAGCAGAGCCTGCCCTGGAATATAATAGAAATAACCCACAGATGAAATAGTTTCTGAGCTGAAGAGCTTGCTGCTCTTGTTGGCTTTTGGCTAGCCTCTTACTGGGAAGGAAGAAAGCCTGTCTCTTTCCACGACCTCATGTCTTCCCAGCCAGAGATCACCCGCCCAATGTAGACAGGAGGAATGGAGCTGCCAGCTAGGCCCTGTGCCCTGCTCTGTGCCAGCCCGCCAATGGGAATATGGCCGGTACCACAGAGGTCATGTTAAATTTTCTAGTAACCACATAAAAAGGCAAAAGAAACAGATGAAATTAATTGTAATAGTACATTTCCCAATGTACCCAAGGTATTATCAACATGCAATCAGTAGAAAATTCATTAACAATTCTACCTTTTAACTGTGTCTTTAAAACCTGTTGTTTATGTTATACTTGGTAGGTATCACTTCAGACATTAAATTTTTATTTGAAATGGATTTTCAGTTACTGAGATTTCATAAAGTTAACAGTTGAAAAGGTAGACTTACAAGCTGTTCCAAGTATACTAAAAATTACTTTTTTAATAACTGAACCACACATCAGTTTTTTTAATTAATTAAAATTAAAATATTTCATTTCTTAGGTGCGCTAGCCCACATTTCAAGGGCTTGATAGCCAATGTGGCTGGTAACTACCACATTGATAATGACAGCATAGAATCATAACCTTGCTAAAGGTATGGTCCACAAAATGGCAGCATCAGCATCCCCTGGGATTTTATTAGAAATGCAGAATCTCAGGCCTTACCTAGACTTACTCAATCAGAATGTACATTTAACAAGATCCCCAGTGATTCATATGCACAATATAGTTTGGTACACACTGACCTATTTAACATACCAGGAAAAATTGGTATTATTGCACCCATTTTACAGATGGGTATACTGAGGCTCAGAGAGATTACATAATGCTTCTAACATCAGAGCTAGTAAGTATGGGAAGTGAAATTCAAACTCAAATCCTACTCATATTTAAGCCCACACTCTTTCTAATATTTATTACTCAAAGCATGAATATGTACAATTAATAGTATAAAAGTTCATTTTAAATAGTGCTTAGAGAGCATTTTAAAAAGCATGAAGAGCCCTGCCTAGTGTGGCTCAGTGGTGGTTTGATTCCCTGTCAGGGCACATACCTAAGTTGCATGATCCCCATTAGGGTGGGTAAGTACAGGAGGCAACTGACCCATGTTTCTCCCTTGTATCACGTGCTCTCCTCCCCTACCCTCCTCCTCCTCCTCCTCTTCTTCTTCCTCTCTCTCTCTCCCTCCCTCCCTCTCTCCCTCCCTCCCTCTCCCTCTCTCCCTCTCTCCCTCCCTCCCTCGCCTCTCTCTCAAATCAATAAATATTTCCTTGGGTGAGGATGAAAAAAAAAAGAACCCTTGACTTCACAAATGGATGCACCCAAGATTTCTTCCTGGATTTTTGTTAGGTTTTGTTTTTCAAAAGGAACTATTAGAGAAGCTTGAACAGAATGGAGCACAAAAGGTCAAAGGTTTTTGTGTTGTAAAACACTTTCAAAATTAAAGGAAACAGATTATTTGGAAAATAATATAGTCAGAGCCATTGGCAACATGGCATGATTCAGCCATGAAAATAACACATACCTGAAATAAAAACGTCAGTCAAGAAATTTTCAGAACTTAGGATGGGGCTTGCTAAATTGCGAAGCTGGGCAGAACAAAGCAGTTTACCAACATATATTAAGCCTCACAACAGCCCAGGAGTTGCCTACTTTTGTGGCCCTTTTCCAATGGAGGAAACTGAGACATAGTAACTAACTCAGTAATTTGCCTAAGGTCAAAGACTTAAGAATCTCATAGCAAAAGAGCTGGGATCTAAACTCCATTCTGACTCCAAAGCTAAAGATCTTAAGCACCCTGTTACACTACTTGCCTGTTAGATTTGTGGCATACATTTGTGATGAAGACTCTGGCCCCATTTTTGATATTTGAGAGCTGATAGCTTTTAGGTCCCACCCTTTCTCCTATTTGTTCCACAGCTGAGCAAGACTGTGTGAAAGTCAGGACCTTTTCTCTCTTAGTGCCAGTGAGGAAGCTCACCTCATTGCAACCCTACCTCCTAACCATCCGCATGGAAAAGCCACTTGCTTTTCCCTTCTCTCCAGCCATTTTCAACCCAGCTTGGGTGACCACACTCTTCTCCCCAGAAAGCCCGGATGGATGAGTCATAATCTCTTCAGATTGTCATCACCTATGAAAGAAATTCTGGGGCAGGGGGTGTTGATTCCACCCTCCATGGGACAACCAGAAGTCAGTGTTTAATGTCAGCCTTGTGTCTTGCCATGAGAAGCCAGAGAACGTCATCAAAGGCTGTCATTAGGAAAAAAAAAAAAAAAAAAGACTATGAAACTCATGACTGCATTTATTGCACAAAGAACTTCATTTATTGGCTTGTCTAATTCTTGTAAATATTATTGGCAAGAGTGGCGTTCTGTCTTCCTGCTCACTCCTGGTTACATTGACCTCTGTCCACCTGCACCTGCCCCTGAAGTGAATGGAGAAAACGGCCTTTCTCACTGACCTCACTTTGAATTCAGGACAACTGTACTCCAGTAATCTGTGCGTTCTCCCATGCTGTGCAGTGCCTATTCTACACCTTTCCCTCCTTCCTCAAACCTCTAACACATCCCCCCACATTCTCACTCTCAGCTGATGGCCTTGCTTCCACTTCACTGGAGAAACTGAATCAATTAGAGAATTTTCGCTTGCCTCCCCAACACCACATGAACTTGCCAGCACCTGCATCCCTATCCTGTGCCTTCCTGGCAGGAATTACGTGTTTTTCTACTGACACTCTATGCACCAGACCCCAGGTCTCCTCACCTGTGTGAAGAAATTGCTTCAGCAATCGGCAATCGCTACTTCTCTCAAACCACCAGCCTTTGATTTTGTTACTGTCTTATTCCTATGGGCATGTAAACCTCTTGCACTCACTAATCACCACACAGTTCTATTATGTGGAAGCAAAATTCCCCAAAGAGATAGCTACACTATCTTCAACTCCTCTCCTTGCATGCTCTTGCAAAGGAACTACACTCAGACTTTCAGCCCAATAATTCTATCTAAACAGTTCCTGTCAAGAAAAATCAATGACCTCCATATTGCTTATCCAGCGTCAGGTGCTGGGTCCTCATCTTACTGACCTGAGTGACCTCATTAGACATGTGGTCACCATGACACCCGTTCTTCACTTGCTTTCCAGGCATCACACACTGTTGGGGTTTATTGCATTTTATTTATTTCTCCTTCTCCACCTCTTTGGATGGTTTCTTCTAATATTGAGATTCTCTCGTTCTTGATTTTTCTCCCATATCTTTTCCCATTTCCTCAGTGATTGCCTTATGACCTGAAATACAAATCTCTATACAATCACATCCAAATGGATAGTTCCAACCCAGACTCCTTTCCTGAACTCCAGGTTTGACATCTAATAGAAATCTGGAAATCAACATTCTTTCCCCCATCCATAGTCATCTTGGTTGAGAGCAACTTCATCCCTGCTGTTTCTCAGGCCAAACTTTGAAGTCCTTCCTTGGTTGTCCTCTCTCTTATGTCCCATCCCAGTCTAGCAGGAGATCCTGGCAGCTTCATCTTCCAAAGATGTTTGGAATCCAACTACTCTGGACCATCGTTATTGCCATCACCATGCTCCAAGTCACTGTCACCTCTGAAGTCACAGGTCACCACTGTCACCTATTTCAGTGTCAGCACTGAAATAGCTGCCTGACTGGTTTGCCTCCCTCTACCTTGTCACCTGTAGTCATTTCTCAACAGAATAGCCACTGTAATCACCTTTAAATATTTTAAGTCAGGTCATGTTGTCACCCCATACCCTATCCTGCTCTGCTCACTCAAACCCTCACAGTATCTTTGAGGCCCTTTAAAATCTACCTTCTTCACCCTCAGCTTTTATGACTCTCCACATCCCTCCCTCCCCATTAGCTATGACAGCCCCTTGGCTGTTTGTCATTGGAAAGCCTTCGCATTAATTGTTACCTCACTCTGGAACAGTTCTACCACAGATAACCACACGGCTGACTTCCTCACCTCTTTCTTCTAAGTCTGTAGAAGACTGTTCAAATGTTGCCATCTTATTAAGATACTCTGACCACCTGTGACAGCTGGTATTTTCCAAATATGGCCATAATGATAGATCATGCTGAGACTCTTCTTACAATATCTCCTTTTCACTTTTCCATTAAAACTTGGAGCTTATTCCTGCCCCTTTGAACCTGGGTGGACTTTTGTGACTCTCCCAACCATAAAGAGACAATATATGAGTTGAGGCATGGTCGTAAAAGGTGATATAATACCATTTTATAATCCAAGGAATTGGGGCTCTTTGCAGAAATGACCAATTTTAGGGAATAAGGAAAGAGAAATACAAGTGATCCTAGATACATAATAACAGAGTATAAGGAAGTGTTCCCCCAAAACCCCTAAAAGACAAGAACATATCAAAAGGACACAGCAGCTGAAATAAAGAGTCCCCAATGTCCAAAGTTGAGGAGAAAAATTGAGCAATATAATAAATGTAGTTTTGGATTATAACACGAAGTATAAAATAAATATGCATGAGTCTTCAATGACATTTACATAAGTGAGGAAAGAGAGACAGATCTTCCATACAGGAAATTCAAAATGACATGTGTAGATACTACAGCCTCCCCTTTGAGCATGTGTTAGATTAGTGACTTGTTTCCAAAGAATAGAATAGGGAAGGGAAAAGAATAGCAATTTGTGGAGAGAGATTGCAAACATGTCCTTAACCAGGTGATCAAAGTTGTCATCACCAGGGATAGCATATGGGTGTCATGCCTCCCAGGTGTGATATGATGTGAAGGGAACTTGACCTCTGTGCTATTCTTTCCAAACACTCATCCTGTAAGCCTAATTATGAGAAAAACATAGACAAATCCAGTTGGAGGCACACTTTGCAACATAGCTGACTTGTACTTCTTAAAAATGTCAAGGTAGTGACAAATAAGATGGAGAAACTGTCATAAACCAGAGGAGATGAAGGAGACATAAAAATAAATGCAATGAAGGATCCTGGATCAGATTCTGGAACAGGGCGGGAGTGGGGAGAAGTGTGAATGAAAAAACTAGTGAAATCCTAATAAACTCTAGAGTTTGAGTAAGTTGTGAATCAATGTTAATTTTTAAAAATTTCTAAAGGATGTACAGGAAGGAAAGATGGTAACATTAGAAGAAACTGAAACTGGGTGAGAAATGTACAGAAAGTCTCTGTACTTTCTTTGCAACTTTCCTATAAATCTAAAAGTATTCCAGAATGAAGTTTATTTTCTTTTGCCTAGTACCTCTCTCTCTCTCTCTCTCTCTCTCTCTCTCTCTCTCTCTCTCTCTCTCTCTCTCTCTCTCTCTCTCCTCTGTCTAGTTATCTATTATCTATTTCTCTCCATATCATTCTTTCTTTCTATCATCCATCTATCTATCTATCTACTGGGACATGTGCTCTTGGATCCTAGCTGCGAAGCACATGGAGGAGCCTGGTATAGGTGTTCCAGCTGACAGTTCCAGCTGACAGTCCAGCTGCAATCTCAAATGATGGCCAACACCAACCACCAGACACATGCGTGAGGAAGCCTCTGGGATGACTCCAGCCCCAGCTGCCGTCTGATTACACCAATGCAAGAAACTCTGAGTGGGAACCACCCCCAATGAACCCACCCAACCCTCAGAACAATGAGAGACAATAGCAATAACAGACTGTCATTGTTGTTTTTGCCACTACATGTGGGGTGGTTTGTTACATCGCCAACATCATCCTTCTTCCAACATTAGCTAGGCCCTGCTCTTTCTCCCACTCCATGTAGCAGGGGAGGCAAGCACACTCAGGTAATTTGAGGGACCTGACTCCCTTTTATAGCCACACCTATATGTGCATTTCCAGGAGGGGGAGCCTGAGTTCTGCTTTAAGCTTTCACCTGATGCCATAGTGGGTTTTATCAGACAGCCTTGAGTTAGGGGGAATATTAAGTGGTGAGCATCTTTAACCAAGAAATAACTAGATTCCCATTCTGCTATTTTGCTTTGTATGTGGGCTTCTGAAGAATGAGCCCCGAGATAACATTGACAGGGTCACATTCAAGCATGTCTGGGTTGTTGCTTAATACTCTGAAACCCCTTACGCAGTCGGGGGTGAGGGGGAACACCTCCCTTGAGACTCAATACCAGGAATTACTATGTGTTTCAGAGCAGCAGATTTGCTTTTGCCTTTGGGACGCTGAGAACCATGTAGAGTTAATCATTCGTTGGCTGGTAGGAACTTCCAAAGTGGGTTTGCAACCCACTGCTAGCAAGTATATGGAAACATGTGCACTGCATACACACTCCTCTTCTGGTCTCATGTTTATTTCCTATTGTCTAGTATCCCCACCTAGCCTATGTGTTTTCTCACAAACAAATTTATATTCCTTTTGGAAAGAGGGTATAAATAAAATTGATGTACAAATACATAATAAGTGCCTCTCACAGAATTAATGCTCAGTAGATGAGTCTCATTGGTCCTGGCCTAGCACTGGGCTTCACTGAGAATGTTAAATTCCTAGAGCCAACTCCGTTCTGTGCTGATGGGTTCCAATAAATGGAGTTGGAATCGGAATGACCTCTGTTGAATCCCTTTGCCCATTGCAGTCCATTTTAATAAGAGGTGGGTTTGGAGGAGGACTGGCCCATTTTGACCTAGACCACAGTTTTGAGTACACAACAGTTGTGAGTAGTAACTACTTTTATCTTATTAAGTGTCTCTCTTTGAAAGAGGCGAGAGTGGACACAGTCCATGTCATATCCCTAGTCATATGAAAGCTTAAAAAGAAGGAATTTTCAACCCTGGCTGGTAGCACAGTGGATAAGGCGCCGGCCTGTGAACCCAAAGGTTGCAGGTTCGATTCCCCAGCCAGGGCACATAACCAGGTTGCAAACCACGTCTCCAGTCAGTCTGTGGCTGGAGGCAGGTGAAACGCAACCATACATTGATGTCTCTCTCCCTCTTTGCCTCTCTCCCTTCCCCTCTTTCTAAAAATAATGAAATAAAATCTAAAAAAAAAAAAAAAAGAAGAAGGAATTTTCATTTGCTGAATTGGTGGAATGAGATCCACAAGCACATTTCTGTAACCTGGAGTCTTTAGTCTCTCCAAAAACAAATACATCATCAGCTTTAACAACCCTACAAAGTAAAAATTCTACACAGTAGAAAATTCTGATAATTTTGTCAAGTTGCTTTGTGAGAAAAAGAAGAAACCTCAGGCTGTCAGAATAATGTAAGACAGCTTGCGGGTTCTTGCCTTGAGTTCGCGTGGGCAGGAAATTTATTCTTTGCTCGGCGCGCCTTTGCGCTGCACAGAGCTGTGTGAGATTCCAGTTCTTTACAAACTGCTAATAAAGAAGATAATGCCAACATTTGCACTCTTCTCAAAAGTCAACCACTAAAGATTTAAATCAAGATTTCTGGATAGAAAAAATCTTAATCTTCTGAGTCATGTTGCTATGCTTTTGAATTCACTAACACTGAAGTGGACTAAAATTAGAGTTTGAGATAACCCAGAAGCCATAAAACGATGTTCTCATTCATCTAAAGTGTGCCTACTGAGCATCTAACCCATGTCTAAGCATTTAGAAAATTAAGAAATAATGACGATGTGGATTTGGCCTCCAAGTACAAGGCTTCTATGAAGTTTTGGTGAAAGAGAAAGAAGATAATTACTATTTGTTGAGCCCTTACTACATGTCAGGCTTTGTCTTGGGTTTATACAGCTGTTATGATGGAAGTGCTGTTGGTCCAAACTTACACAAGAGGTTACTAAAACTACATAATCAGTAAGTAGCAAAGTGGGATTTTCAATCTCAAACTAATTGATTCAAAAGCCCACTACCTCACACTTCCTCCTACAATCTAAATTTTCCTCTTGACTAAGACATTTTTTACATTTTAGTTTTTAAAAAGTCTCATAGGTATTTTTCACTTGCTTGAAGTAAATTGAAATCAGTTGAAACTATGAAGAAGGTAAGTATATATTTCTGTGACATAATAATTTCTTTCTTTTTAAAGATTTTATTTCATTATTTTTAGAAAGAGGAGAAGGGAGAGAGGCAAAGAGGGAGAGAGACATCAATGTATGGTTGCGTTTCACCTACCTCCAGCCACAGACCTGACTAGAGACCTGGTTTGCAACCTGGTTATATGCCCTGGCTGGGGAATCGAACCTGCGACCTTTGGGTTCACAGGCTGGTGCCTTATCCACTGTGCTACCAGCCAGGAATAATTTCTTTTTTAAGTTAAGTGATGTGGGCCATGGGTGTGGGAGGTCAAGTGAAATGGAGCACTGAAACAAAGCAATCTGCTCACCTTTAATTCATTCCTACTTCCACCCTCCCATTCTTCCTTGTTTCCATCTATCCACCCACTCATTTCCTTCATCCCATCAGTTGGGTTCCTACCACATGCTAGGTACTGGGGTGGGCATTGAAATGAAGAGATGCAAAGAAGCTGACTTCACTCCCAAAGAATTTGCAAGCAAATTGTGTGTGTGGGGGGGGGTGGGGGGGATAGGCAGGGGAGATACAAAAAGTAAGCAATTTAAGTATAATACATACACATACAATGAAGTACCACTGTTAGTGGGATGTTGGAAGGAGCTGTGTGCCTGGAAGAGTCTGAAAGTGTTTGAGTCTGAGCGGGACAGGGCTGGACTAAACTGAACTACTGTAAGTGTAACAATTCACATGCTAACTGCTTACCTTTTACTACCCCAGTCCATATCCAGATGTCAGCTGGTAATACCACCAGTTTATGTCTCTTCCAGGTTCCAGGTAATCTTTACACACTGCTCTTGCTGCCCTATTCATTTTTAAATGCAGAATGGAACGTATTTGGGGGATAGAAAAATGCTGGTCATAAAACATGCCAAGATTCTTCTAACTTCACAGGGACAATCAACCACAGGTTGCCCCTCTGGAGCTGAACAGTCAGTCCCAAAGGTTATGCTACTCAAATATGGTCTGAGGACCCCTGGCTCAGAATCCACTGTGGACGTTCACTACAAGTGAAGTGTCCTGGCCCACTATGGCTCTGAGTCCAAAATCTTTGAGCAGAAGGCCCAGAAATTCTCGTTTAAACAAAATCTGCAGGTGAGTCTGATGCTCTAAAGCTGTCCTTGGCCTGTATCATACTGGGCCTTTGGGCCCAAAGCTTTCCCAGAACTATTACAAGAAGACATTGAAACTACCCATTTGCCACATGTAAAATGGCTTGTTTGTCGAGAAGAAGAAGAAGAAGAAGAAGAAGAAGAAGA